>CASHTC010000279.1:159198-199198 GCA_949357725.1 Hyperoplus immaculatus
GAAGTGTGCTTTCACAATGAGTGAACACAAATGAAGAACAACTGTCTTTGTGGGTTTCACTATTTATAGTCACATATTAGAAATCATGTTCACTGGAAAACTATGAATCATATAGTACAGTAATTTTATCAGCCTTCCCTTGAAGTCACACCGGTTTCCCGTAAACACCTGAGATGTCTCAACACAAAATATATGTGTTTATTAATAGCCTATAAACAGGCTTAAAAGAGGCTGGTACTCTCTCCCTCTCCCTCTCTCTCTCTCTCTCCCTATCCCTCTCCCTCTCCCTCTCCCTCTCTCTCTCTCTCTCTCTCTCTCTCTCTCTCTCTCTCTCTCTCTCTCTCTCTCTCTCTCTCCCTCTCTTTCTTGTGTATTCTTCTATCGCAATCTCACAGTGCAAAAAGCAAGTTTGTTAGGCTATACATAAATTCCCTTGCAGCTACAACTGCTGCCCCGTCAAATGACACCTATCCGGAAATGTGTAGCTCTTGTCTCGTGATATTATGGGTCACTGTGCCAAAACTACTGTTTGTTCTTTGGCAGTATCAAGGCGGCGTCAAAGGCCATTTAGTTACTTAGTGTGTGTGTGTGTGTGTGTGTGTGTGTGTGTGTGTGTGTGGGGGGGGGGGGGTTTAACCTGCCATTGGCCCTTTATAGGTTTTGCACTTTGATTAAAAAAAATTAGTCAATATCTTTATAGTTGAAATACTGACATCTCTATTTTATTATCAAAATGCAAAAAAAATACCTGAACACATATTTTTTTTTTTTTTTTACTTTATGTGGCCCTAGGATAGGCTTCTCTTTAATACTGGCCCTAGGATAGGCTACTCTTTAATACTGGCCCTAGGATAGGCTACTCTTTAATACTGGCCCTAAGATAGGCTACTCTTTAATACTGGCCCTAGGATAGGCTACTCTTTAATACTGGCCCTAGGATAGGCTACTCTTTAATACTGGCCCTAAGATAGGCTACTCTTTAATACTGGCCCTAGGATAGGCTACTCTTTAGTACTCTTGTCATATAGGGGAAAGTGGACAATCCATTATTTACAAAAGTCAACATTTTAGCATTTTTTTTTTAAATTGTATGTTGCCACATGGTGTAGGGGAAAAACCATCAGCTGTTCTCACGATTCTAAACTACTTTAAAACGGTAACGGTTGAATCTACCTCTTCAGTTTTCCTCACATTAGCTCATACTTGTGACATGTGAGTGGGGAACAAGGAAGTGCTGTTGTTATGTTGTTGATAGAGTTTGAAATGAAACAGATGTATAAACATAGGCTACTTATCTTTAATCTTTAATCTTTAAAACAGTAACGGCTGAATTGAACTCTCTGCCTCTATCTACCTTTCGTTTTTCTCACATTACCTCACACTTAGTCCTCCTAGCTTCTGATTGGTTGGTGAAATAACATGTGAGTTTGGAACGAGGAAGTGCTGTTGTTATCGCCTTGATAAGTGTGACAAATTGCTTGTGAAAGTTATGATCTAACCACAATCACAACACATCCAGTCCTTTGTATTACACAGTTTTATTATTAGTGTCAATATGAAGTGAAAGTATGTGGAGAAACCGGTTATCAGCAGGTTAACCAAGGCGTGAGGTTTACCAGGAAATGATTTATTAAAGGTGTAGTTGGTGATTCTGGAGAACGCTTGTTGTCAAAATCAGTGAATACATCCTTGATCGATTGATTGATTGATTTATTGAAGTTGAAATAGTAATAGATGAATAAATAAAAAAATAAAAAATTTAAAAAAAATTAAAAACACACACACTCTCTACGTGCTCGAAAGGGGATAGGAGGAAGTAAAACAAACGTACCTAGTCCTACCTTATGATCTGCTACCTGTGTGTACTTACTGTGTGTGCACTTCCAGTGTTATTACATAGCTTAGGCTCTGTAAACTGCCCCCCCCCCCTCTTTGTTTTTAAATACTAGTTTACAGAGTCTAGACTTTGTATTAACACTGGATTTTTTTTCCAGCGCACAGTACAGCACAGTACAGACAGGTAGTGGATCGTGAGGAGATATTCACTGATTTTGACAAATTAAAAAAAGCATTCTCCAGAATCTTTGACTGCACCTTTAAATATAGAAAAACACAGAGGGGGGAGGGAAGGTGGGGGGCTGCTTTCCGTAAACAACTGCTTCCTAAAAATGTTGGTCAGAAAAAGTTGTACAGTAGGCGGTTCTTTTAGTCAGCATAATCCAACCCCCAGACCATGACGTAAGGGTGTTTTTGGTTGGAACACTAGGAATAAAAGGTACAAATGACAAATAACAAATACACAAGCCATGACTCACTTAGACAAATATATAACGGATATACAAATGCACTAAGGCCTATGTACAGAAGAAAATACAAAATACAAATGCACTAAAAACTAGTCAGGGGACGGGCTGTAAAGGTCTGGTCAGGGTGTAATAAATAAGAGACAACATAAAAATCAGCTGTATTACTTTATGACTTTAAACCAGACCATGTCGTAAGGGTGTTTTGGTTGGAGGGTTAGAGTCAGGTGATTGAGAGCGCTACCATTTTATCTCTCACGGGTTTACGAGAGGTCAAACTAGGTCGGCTTTCGTTTTTTTTTCCTTTTCCATATTTCCAAACGTCGAGAACATTTACTCACTTCCTGATCGACCCACTTGCCTCCTTTGTGAACATATTAGTTCACTGGCCAACACATATAATAAATAATACTAAATAATATAAGTGTTTAAGCAGATAAAACAACATTTTTCATTCAGAAAATTCAGTGCCGTTATCAAAAAGAACTCCACCCATCAGCTGTGTAAACGTTACGACTTAAACCAGACCATGACGTAAGGGTTACTAGAGGTCATGTGGGAGAGAGAGTGACACTTGCTTCATCTAGAATTGAGGAACTGTGTGTGTGTGTGTGTGTGTGTGTGTGTCAGCGTCCCGTCCCCAGACCATGACGTAAGGGTGTTTTGGTTGGAGGGTTAAATGAGCTGAGTCTCAGAGCTCCGCCTTTTCTCTCACGGTTATGAGAGGTCAAACTAGGTCAGCTTTCTATTTCTATTTACACACTTCGACAGCAGTTACTCACTTACCAGTCACTCACTTCCTCATCCGCCCACATTCCTTTCTCTAAACATAATATTATTCCACTGAGCTTTTTAAAACAACACATGGCCACGTTTAAACAAATCATTATGCAACTAAAAATCCAATTGCAACGTTATACAAATAACCACAAATATATCGACACTCATGGAAAGTGTGTGTGTGTGTGTGTGTGTGTGTGTGTGTGTGTGTGTGTGTGTGTATCAGTGTGTGTGTGTTTGTATCTGTGTGTGTATGTGTGTGTGTGTGTTTGTATCAGTGTGTGTGTGTGTGTGTTACAAGTATAAATACTAAATAATATAAGTGTTTAAGAAGACAAAACAACATTTTTCATTCAGTAAATGCAGCTTAACAGTTTTACTAAAACATGTTTTCTTAACCCCTTAATGTCCACTGTGGAATTTCATAACTTGCTTATATTACGTTTAGCTTTTTTAAACACATGGCCACGTTTTAAACAAATCATAATGCAACTAAGAATCACATAGACACTTTATACAAATGACCACAAGTATGTCAAGTGACAAGTGTCTTTTTTTTTTTTCAAGCTTTTTTTATTAGACAGTACAAAGTTGAAATGGGGAGAGGGAGACAGAGAGAGAGAGAGAGAGAGAGAGAGAGAGAGAGAGAGAGAGAGAGAGAGAGAGAGAGAGAGAGAGAGAGAGGGGGGATGACCTGCAGTAAAGGTCCACGGGTCGGATTTGAACCCACGAACACTGCAACGAAGGCCGGAGCCAATATGGTACACGCTCTATCCACTACACCACCGGAGCGCCCCAAGTGACAAGTGTCTGGTGCTACAAGTATACATACTAAATAACATTAGTGTTAGAGAAGACAAAACACATTTTTTTTATTCAGTAAATTCAGTGCCCTGTTATGTATGCTTTAGAATTCACCCCTATCAGCTGTGTCAACGTTATGACTGAAGAACCGTAAACCGTAGCATAGTTTATCCTTCCCTAGTCATAAGTGTGACTTCAACACTGCATGGCTGGTTAAGGTCATTGAACTGTGTGTGTGTGTGTGTGTGTGTGTGTGTGTGTGTGTGTGTGTGTGTGTAACACGGTCACTTGAATAAAGGAAGTTAAGTATTTCACAGTGCATTAACTCCACAGACCTGTGACAGAGTGAGTGTACTTCAGGTGAAAGCTTTTTTGTTTTCTCGTCACGTCCTTCGTAGTAATCTGATACGATGGACAGACACGCTTAAACAAGCCACCACCACGAGCAAATCATCACATTACAAGTCTGTCAAACAAGAGCCCTCAGGGGTATAACAGACAACAGCAGGGGTCAGTTACTGTGTGTGTGTGTGTGTGTGTGTGTGTGTGTGTGAAACTGAAAGCTTTGCTTACAAGAATCCACACTGTATAATATCATAGGAGTAAGTTACTGAAAGGAGATACAGTATTATATCATTTTGACAACAAGCGTTCTCCAGAATCACTGACTGCACCTTTAAATAGTAGTAGAGCGTTTGTTGGGGGAGATTGTTTTAGCTGCAAACATGTGGTGCTATTTGGGGCATCAGAAAGGTGTGTGTGTGTGTGTGTGTGTGTGTGTGTGTGTGGTGTGTTTTTAAAATCCTTTAATTGACTGACACACTGTCTGTTTGTTGATCTATTGTTCAGAGTCTAAAAGGATACGGGAGATAAAGGCAGTTAGGGCTTTCGAAAGCCGGCTTTCGTTTTTTGTTTGTTTTTCATTTCCACACGTCATCACCTCACGTGTGTGTGTGTGTGTGTGTGTGTGTGTGTGTGTGTGGGATCAGTGACATCAAAATAAGTGGCAGTAACACTTGGTATCTACTTACAGCCTTTTATAGTGGTTGCTAACCTCTTAACATGTTGTCTGTAAACACTATGAGCTCTTAGTAACCACAGGGGAAGCCCTCTGGAGTGGTTGGTATTACTTTGAATGCTTCTGCGCCTAGAATCTATTCATGGGTTGTCAGTTCTTGTGAACGCAATATCTCCAGAACGCCTTGAGGAATTTTCTTCAAACTTTGCACTAATGTCGACTGTGACTCAAAGATGAACTGAATAGATTTTAGAGGTCAAAGGTCAAAGGTTGCTGGGACCTCGTGTACAAAATCTTAATCAAACTATTCCTGTCTAGAAGGTGCTCTGAGGAACTTTCTGTGTGTGTTCATTCTAGCGCCCCCTTTGGACTAAAAGCGGTTGTGTTTTTACCACGCCAGCTGTTGTTCCTGGGTGAGCGTATATACCCATGACAAAGGCATTAAGAAAAACTATATAAAAAAAGCATTCTTTGCACTGAATGGTCTCGTTTGCTGTTACGTGTAATTTATGATCATCAGAGGAAAAATTAGACTGTTTCAGAAATATTTAAAAGTTCCTTGTAGCACCTTATAAAGAGCTGGACGGCTTATTTGAACAGTTTATTTGAACAAACCAAAGCTCAGTTAATCTTATCTCCACTTCACCTGAGCGGTTTATAAAGACACTTCTGTTTAACAACTGAGTTAAAGTGCAGTGTGTATATCTAAGGACACACTCACACTTGTTTACATTTAAGATTATAACGAGCTTTTACTCACTGATTCATTGAACGCTGAAGTGTGTGTGTGTGTGTGTATTTAAGGACACACACACACACTTGGCTCTATTGATCTGTGCCGTGCTTAAGGGGGATGCGCTCGCTCACTCACTTACTCACTCACTCACTCACTCACTCACTCACTCACTCACTCACTCACTCACTCACTCACACACACACACACACTCACACACACAGTTGTGTTCCACTAACAACTCTGATTTTCGACTGTCGTTTATTCACAAAAATAAAAATGCCGACCGTTTGGAAGCGATGTTATGACTAGTAATGTGTCTGTCTGAGTTTACAACTTAACTTGTTTTTTAGTTTTTTTTTAAGATTATTTTTTGTCATTTTCAAGCTTTATTGGACAGTACAGAGTTGAAATGGGGGGGGGAGGGATCGAGAGAGAGAGAGAGAGGGGGGGTGGGTGACCTGCAGTAAAGGTCCACGGGTCGGATTTGATCCCGCGTCCACTGCAACGAAGGCCGGAGCCGATTAGGGTACACGCTCTATCCACTACACCACCCTTAACTTGTTTTATTTTTTGTTCTTTTTCTGCAGCTGTATTTCTGCTGATGGTCGTTGCAGTTGAAGCAGCTCCTACAACAGCTCTGCCGATCAAAGACCCTCTAACACTAACATGCAGCGGGATCAAACATCCTAATGGATCAGGGACCTTCACCCTGTCTAGACCACCGGCCTCACAGAGCTGCACATACGGATTTGAAGACGAAAACGTAAGTCACTACACTAAAACTGCAAAGTTACTGTATTTAAAATGTTCTATTTCTATTCTTTAGCTTTTAAATGTTTTATTTCTACTCATTCTTTTCTCTAATATATCTGGAACACACTCCCAGAGAACTTGAGGTCTGCTGCAACTCTCAGTTCTTTTAAATCGAGTCTGAAGACTTTTCTGTTTCCATTTTAACCTGTACTTTTTATTTAATTTAAATGTTTTACTTCTTTTCATTCACTTTTAAATGTTTTATAATGTGTTTTATGTATTCTAATCTTGCCCCTGTAAAGCCCTTTGAGTGGCCTTGTGTCTGAATTGTGCTATAGAAATAAACTTGCCTTGCCTTACAGAAGAGTACTAGAAGCTAAGTGAGAGAAAAAAATGCATTTTCGAGAATTAATTGTGCATTAAAAGGTGCTCCGAGGAACTTTCTGTGTGTGTTCATTCTTGCGCCCCCCTTTGGACTAAAAGCGGTAGTGTTTTTACCACGCCAGCTGTTGTTCCTGGGTGAGCGTATATATACCCATGACAAAGGCATTAAGAAAAACTATATAAAAATAGCATTCTTTTACACTGATGGTCCCGTTTGCTGTTACATGTAATTTATGATCATCAGAGGAAAAATGAGACTGTTTCAGAAATATTTAAAAAGTTCCTCTTAGCACCTTTAGCTAACCATGATATCTATAAGTAAATCATTTTACCTCTTCATCTGCAGTTTTGTGTAGGCGTTGTGATGCTGCCGACTCATTCGTTTTCAAAAATAGATCTGAAAAAAACAACTTCTCAATCGGTCTGCACATAGTGGTAGGATGGCCTAGAGGTAAGGTGGCGGACCAGTGACCATGAGGTTGCTGGTTCGATCCCTGGCACCGGACAGGGGGGTGTTAGTTGTAAAACTAGCAGAGGCTGGTATTGCGTCTACGGTGCCCACCATCTCTACCATTGTGTCCTTGAGCAAGACACTTAACCCCAAACTGCTCCAGGGGCGCTGTACTATGGCTGACCCTGCGCTCTGACCCCCTCCGAAGTGTGGTAACTTGAGAGGGGAGATGAGAAAAGACGAATTTCAATGTGCCTCGTGTACAACTGACAATAAAGATAACTTAACTTAACTTAACATACAATGGTGCTGGAGTTATTGCAACATCACTGATGAGTACGTAGGCTGGGACCTTCTGCCATCCCTCTGATTGTGAAATTCTCCTCTGAAAGAAAGTGGAAACTCCCCAACACTCTCCTTAATCTTCTTCTAATTTTAGTTTTTTATAATATAAACAATGTGATGACTGTGCAAAAACCTGGTCACTAAAGGAACGGTTTGTGCAAAGAAATAAAGCTATAGTGTGTAACTTTTTTCATATACATTTAAGGTTGGATACATTCAAGCCATTGCCAAAACAAGTTGATTAAGCCTGTTATCAGCTCCAAAAAAATCTCTCTGTATTTCTCAGTATGGCAGCGTTTACAAACTGGTGCCCCCCCCCAGCCCCCCCCCCCCCTGACACTGGTGCAGGAGCTCAGAAAAATCTCCAAGAAGAGCCCAAGAAATGTTTCAGTTGTTGATTCTACTGCTAAGAAAAAAAACCCTGGACGTACAGCAGAAGGTATAAAATCCATGTGCCATCACTGAAGGCTTTACCTCACGTAGATGCACCGACAGTGTTGTTGTAATTACTCAGAATTCCTCATGAGAGGGGGGCGACAGAAGTTACGCACTGTAGCTTTAAAGCAGTAAATTAAATTAGTGAATCTGTCTTTTCTGTGTTTGTTTTTCTAGAGAACTGCCATCACCTACGGCAAAGATGTTGGTGATCCTAAAACAACGAAAGTCCTGCATCTCACGGACCAGTCCATCACCCTGAAGGAGTTACCGGGCGTCCTGCGTTACTTGGAGGACTGTAACGGGGTAAATAACGTCGTCATGTCCAGAAGATAGATGGAGAGAGAGAGAGAGAGAGAGAGAGAGAGAGAGAGAGAGAGAGAGAGAGAGAGAGAGAGAGAGATAGATAGATAGAGATAGATAGATAGATAGATAGATAGATAGATAGATAGATAGATAGATAGATAGATAGATAGATAGATAGAGTAAAACAGAGTTATATTTAAAAATAGATAAATAAAAGCCCTGAGTAGCACACTACCAATGAGTCCTATACACAAGGGAAAATATGGTCTTTGTAAAGTTTTAGCAGAAGCATATTTAATAAGATCAATTTAATCCCCTGTCTCCCCGCCACTGTGTGTGTGTGCGTGTGTGTGTGTGTGTGTGCGTGCGTGTGTGTGTGAATGGCTTAGTGAGAGGCAAATAAAGTAGTTAGATCAAAAATCCTTGGAATATAGTCACTAATATTTCATTCTTCTGCTGTCTCTTCCTTCCTTTAGAAACCTGTCGTGGTGAACTGCACTGGTGAGTTTGCCATTCAAATATTCAAACTAAACCAACCAGATTGTGCAGAGAACACTATGAATTAGAAACACCACAGTCAGATCTTTGGAAAGAAAATTCATATATATGTGCTAACACAACTATAGATATGTACACAGACACATGGACAGCTGCTGCACTGACTTCCATTGTTTCTGTTCTTTAGTGCACAGCCCTCCGTTGGACCTAGTCCAGGGACCTACCACCGGTGAGTCACACTGTTTCCTATTACAGCCACATTCACTGCTTGAGGTTTAAGATAACTGATCACAAGTTTATTAAAAAACAGTTTTGACAGGAACCACAGCTCAACCACAGGAAGCATGATACACACAACACAAATCACATACTCTTTCTTCTTACTACACTACATACTAAAGTACAGAAGAGTTTTAGGGCGCACTCACACTAGTGCCGTTTGCCTGTTCCGTGCTCAGCACGATTCAGCACGATCCCCCCCCCCCTCCCCACTTCCCCCGCAGGCCCGTGCTCACACTGCTCGTGGCCTGGGCACACTTGCACCTTGCCTACGTCACCGTGCGCGTTTAGGATTTGGAGCTTAGTCTACTTGTAGGCTATACGACTGTTTGTGAATATTTTCATCCGGCTAAATTTGCATCAAATATTCCACTTCCACATTAGAGCAACGAGAATCCTTAAGCTATTGTTTTTTTTAAAATGTAGCCTTGACGTAATAGGTCGCGGTGGACAGTCTCATAGGCTATGTGTACAGCACGCTGTTTATTATTAATATAACGGCCCGTCATCAGACCATAACTGGATGGTTTTATACACATCGATCGCTCCATCAAATCCAAGTCAGAACTTTTTGTATGGGCAGAGATCGTTTTTTTAAGTGTTTTTATAAAGTTTCTTGTTAAACCTTAGTGTAGGCTACTGTTTCCTTATCACCGGACCGCGGTGTGTTATTTTGGGTTCGTCTCCACCGCCATGCGTAAATGCAGTTATGACAGCTGACGGGAGGAAAAAGAAAAAAATCATCTGACGAACGTGAGTAAACACGAAAACCTTTTTGCTTTGCTTTCTGAGCCGACCTAATTAGCTCTCTCCCTCTTTTATTAGCCCACACCTAGGCTTACACACACGTTAATTCTCACACATTATAGCTACAAGTCCAAGTGGTGGGCAATTCTGGTGCCGACTAGTAAGGCAGCGGACGTTAACGGACAATGCATCCTTAATAAATTCACGTCAGGAACGCCGCCTGTGCGCTTGCTTGTGCGCGTGTCATCTCATTAGCATCTGTACTTTGGCCACGGCACACCTCTCCCAAGTGTGCCGTGGCCAAGGGGCTGTTCCGTGCTGGAATACAAGTTGGCGTGGTCACACGAGCCAAACGTTCTAGACTTTAGTATGCAAATGAGCTTTGGCACGGGGCCCCGGCCCTAGTGTGAGTGGCCCCTTAGTCTTTATACTACACTACATACTAAAGTACAGAAGAGTTTTAGTCTTTTTACTACACTACATACTAAAGTACAGAAGAGTTTTAGTCTTTTTACTACACTACATACTAAAGTACAGAAGAGTTTTAGTCTTTTTACTACACTACATACTAAAGTACAGAAGAGTTTTAGTCTTTTTACTACACTACATACTAAAGTACAGAAGAGTTTTAGTCTTTTTACTACACTACATACTAAAGTACAGAAGAGTTTTAGTCTTTTTACTACACTACATACTAAAGTACAGAAGAGTTTTAGTCTTTTTACTACACTACATACTAAAGTACAGAAGAGTTTTAGTCTTTTTACTACACTACATACTAAAGTACAGAAGAGTTTTAGTCTTTTTACTACACTACATACTAAAGTACAGAAGAGTTTTAGTCTTTTTACTACACTACATACTGAAGTACAGAAGAGTTTTAGTCTTTTTACCACACTACATACTAAAGTACAGAAGAGTTTTAGTCTTTTTACTACACTACATACTAAAGTACAGAAGAGTTTTAGTCTTTTTACCACACTACATACTAAAGTACAGAAGAGTTTTAGGGCCACAGACAGGAGAGAGAAAAAAAAATCAGATAAGGAAGATTTTTTTTTCATTATGTTGAGAAATGTCAAGAATAAAGACGAACACTCCAAAATGCTATTGGAGTTAGTGGGGAATCTAGGTTTTTTACAGCGTATTACAATTGACGTGCATGTATTGGGACATACTAAATCTTTTTCGGGCACACTAAATAGTAGGGAAGTATGGGGGTTGGAACGCAGGGAGAGTGTAGGATGTTGAGTAACAGGATTCATTGAGCATAAGCCAAACCGCCTCCACAAACCACAACACTGGAACCTTTCCATTAGCTGCTACAATCTCACAGTGAAAGCCAACCCGACCTGTTAGAATAATTATTTTTACATTAAATTCCCTGGTTTTTCACAGACCCAAAGCGCTTTTACATTGTTTTGTACACATTCACCCATTCACACACATTCATTCATACACCGATAGCAGCAGCAGCAGCTACCACGCAGGGTGCAAGCTAACTATCAGGAGACATTTAGGGTTCAGTGTCTTAAATGTAATTTTGTTTCTTTGCAGAGAACACTACAGTCAACTCCACCAAGATATGTTTATCTGAGACTGTGTGTGTGGACCAGAATATAGTAGTTGGACTTGTAATCCTCGCTATCCTACTTCTAGCCGCTGGTTTCGGGGGGGTGTACCTTTGGAAGTGGTACAACAAGCGCCAGCGAACTGCAGAGGCGACTGCTTACACTGCTGTGAATGACGACATTAAGATTGGATCAGTTGGTAATGGTGTGCAACCAATTGAGGTATACGTTGACAAGGAAGGCAATACAGGTCCTTAGCAAGGCTGAGAAAAGTCCAGTTGCCTCATTGTTGTACATAGCAAAAGCAATACCAAAAGAAAAAATCAATTAAGCTTAAAATGATGCATCTATCGCCTTATATCTGTTAGTTTCTGTACGATTCATTTCTTAAGTTAAGTTAAGTTTTCTTATCTTTATATACGGTTTATATACTGTATATTTTATTTTATCTGTTTGTTTCAACATGTGTATGTCCTGGACTGTGTGAAACCAGGTCAAACTGTTTTAAAGGGTCTCGTTTTGTTTGGGGTTCAAAGCTCCATGATAGAATGCTGTCTCTCTATCAAGTTACATGCCATTGTACAGAAGCCATAGTAACTTCACTTGATTGCTAGAAGTTATCTCTCTGTCTCTGTCTGTTAGCCAGCTCGCTTGTAAAAGTAAAACACAACCGACTTTTTATTCTTGTTACGATAATGTCGATAACCGTTCTCTGAAAGTCATAAATGTCTTAAAAACTTGCAAAAAAAACTAAAACAAACGTTAACTCAAAAGCCATAAACACGTTGTATGTTCTGGTTGGGTGCTAGTTAAGAAAGCAAACTTCTAAAAATCCGTTCAGAGATTTCAATTTGAAACAACTGTTTGTGTACAAGCTCTCTCATTGACCTCTCCTGGAGATATCTACTCAAATCTGTCCATATTTGCCAAGAGAACATAGTGATGTGAGCTTCAACAGTTAGTTTCATATCCCTCAGGACTTCTTGAGGGAAGTTGAAGACTTTTTATGAGCATTTTTCGTCATTTGAAAAAAAAAATTATCGCGATGCTCAAAGGGTTGTTGAAAATATACTGCCAGTCTTTTTGCCTCCATAGTTAAATGGACCCACATGGCTGCAGTTATAAAAACCACAACTACTCATCTCCCAAACTATCAGCAAAAGAATCGGTTTCTGAATGGCACAGAAACTATAGTTATGAAATCTCGCAACGATACTTTTGTGTGTTGTGGTGAGATGTGTCTGTTTCTCGTAAAGGAGTTGGTCTCATTGAAGATTCGTGCCCTGGTACACCAAGCTGACCACAAAAAAAAAAAAAAAAAAAAACGAAAAGCCGACGAAAATTCAACTTATTCGCTTAGAATCAGAAAGGAGTTTATTGCCAAGAAGGGTTTTACACCAACAAGGAATGTGTTTTGGTGAGTAAGGTGCTTACAATAAACAATAAACAATAAACGAGCAGTAACTATCATAAATATATAACACAATATATAAACATATATAAACAAGCAGCAACATAAGTGATAAGTTAAAAATATTATAAAATAGAATAAAAAAGAATAAAAATGAATAAAAAACTAAGGTAAGGTACTTAAAAATTGTAAGAATTTACAAAATGGTGATGGCTATGAGTGCCCGAGTCAGTGACAGTCAGTGGGGGAGGCGGTCTCTGGACCTGTTAAGGATCCCCACTGAAGAGGGGAAGAAACTGTTCAAGTGGCGGGAGGTTTTGGTCCTGATGGCCCGCAGCCTCCTGCCAGAGGGGAGAGTCTCATAAAGTCTGTGACCAGGATGGGACGGGTCGGCCATAATCCTGCCTGCCCGCCTCAGAGCTCTGGAGCTGTGCAGGTCCTGGAGGGATGGAAGGTGGCAGCCAATCACCTTCTCAGCAGAGCGTATGATACGCTGCAGTCTGCTCCTGTCCTTAGCCGTGGCTGCAGTGTACCAGACGGTGATGGATGAGGTGAGGATGGACTCGATGATGGCAGTGTAGAAGTGCACCATCATAGTCTTTGGCAGGTTGTACTTCTTCAGCTGGCGCAAGAAGAACATCCTCTGCTGGCCTTTTTTGGTGAGGGACTTGATGTTCAGCTCCCATTTAAGGTCCTGGCTGATGATGGAGCCCAGGAAGCGGCAAGACTCCACAGAGTCGACTGGGGAGCCACACAGGATGAGGGGGGCGGGTGGGGCTGGGTTCTTCCTGTAGTCCACAATAATCTCCACTGTCTTTAAAGCGTTAAGCTCCAGGTTGTTCTGGCTGCACCAGGTCACCAGATGGTCAATCTCCCACCTGTAGGCGGACTCATCCCCGCCAGAGATGAGCCCGATGAGCGTGGTGTCGTCCGCGAACTTCAGGAGCTTGACGGACTGGTGACTGGAGGTGCAGCTGTTGGTGTACAGGGAGAAGAGCAGAGGGGAGAGAACGCAGCCTTGGGGGGATCCGGTGCTGATGGTCTGGGATTCAGAGAAGTGCTTCCCCAGCCTCACACGCTGCTTCCTGTCAGACAGGAAGTCTGTGATCCACCTGCAGATGGAGTCGGGCACGTGGAGCTGGGACAGCTTGTCCTGAAGCAGAGCTGGGAGGATAGTGTTAAATGCAGAGCTGAAGTCCACAAACAGGATTCTGGCATATGTTCCTGGGGAATCCAGATGCTGGAGGGTGTAGTGCAGAGCCATGTTTACTGCATCGTCTACAGACCTGTTGGCTCTGTAGGCAAACTGCAGTGGGTCCAGGAGTGGGTTGGTGAAGGATTTGAGGTGGGACAGTACAAGGCGCTCAAAAGACTTCATGACCACAGAGGTCAGGGCGACGGGTCTGTAGTCATTTAGTCCTGTGGTCCTTGGCTTCTTTGGGACGGGGATGATGGTGGAGTCTTTGAAGCAGGCTGGCACATGACATGTCTCCAGTGAGGTGTTGAAGATTTCCGTGAATACAGGAGACAGCTGGTCAGCGCAGTGCTTCAGGGTGGAAGGAGAGACAGAGTCTGGTCCGGCTGCTTTGCGGGGGTTCTGTCTCTTGAAGAGCTTGTTGACGTCCCTTTCATGCAGGCAGAGAGATGTCACTGTGGTAGAAGAGGGGAGGGACTCAGAGGTGTGAAGTGGAGAGACCCAGGGGTCTGCTGAGCTGGGGGGGATGGGGAGCTGGGAGAGGGTGTCGCGGGGGGTGGTGTCAGGACTGTCCCTTGGCCTTTCAAAGCGACAGTAGAACTCGTTCAGTTCATTTGCAAGTTGCAGGTTGTTGACTGAGTGGGGGGGTTTAGGTTTGTAGTTCGTAATCTGTCTGAGCCCCTTCCAGACAGAACCAGAGTCGTTAGCTGATAACTGGTGTTGGAGTTTCTCAGAGTACTGTTGTTTGGCTTCTCTCACCGCCTTTCTGAAGCTGTACTTCAACACCTTAAACCTGTCCCTGTCCCCACTCCTGAACGCATCCTCCTTTTGCAACCTAAGCTGTCTGAGTTTGGCTGTGAACCAGGGTTTGTCGTTGTTATAACTCACCCTGGTGCGTGATGGAATGCAGCAGTCTTCACAGAAGCTGATGTATGACGTCACAGCCTCTGTGTATTCATCCAGACTATTGGTGGCAGTCCTGAAAACATCCCAGTCTGTACAGTCCAAACATGCTTGCAGGTTCCCCACCGCTGTACTAGTCCACTGCTTTGACGTCCTCACAACGGGTTTGCAGAGTTTTAATTTCTGCCTGTACGAGGGAATCAGGTGGACCATGACGTGGTCGGAGAAGCCCAGTGCAGCGCGGGGGACGGCGTGATATGCACCACTGACTGTGGTGTAGCAGTGATCCAGAATATTATTCTCTCTAGTAGGGCATTTAATGAACTGTTTGACACCTTGCATCACCATCTTGGTAGTTTACTAAACGTTGACAAGGCATTTTAGACTTCTAGGCCACTGGCAAAACCCAATAGAAGATAGTTTTCTTTATTAGACCAATTTACACAAGGCACATTGAAATTTGTCATTTTCGCATTTCCTCTCTCAAGTTACCACACATTTCAGGAGGGGGGGGGGGGGGGTATTCCCGCAGGGTAGTATAGACCAGAATAGAAATAGATACATTTTTTGAAATCACCACAGTTAACGATTTTTTCACTTTTTTGTTGTCACTCAAATCCCAGACAAACTCAAGACGTATTCAGGTTAAAAAACTCAGTTGGGTGTTCGACTATTTCGGCATTCAAATCGATTGGTGAGCTAAATTAAACAGGGAGGCAGTTTATTTTATCTAGCACAAGATTTAACGTTAATTTTGACGCTTATTCACAAATATTACACAACCGCTCTACCGTCGTGTTTTTCTCTTTTATTTAAGGCACAGGAAAGCCACTGCAATCAGCTGCACTACAATCTTTGGCACATTTATTACTATTGGACATCGTTTTGTGGAGAATCTTTGATCCAAGCCGCTTCACACTCAGCACTGCACTCTCACCTAAAACCTCGGCAACACACACCCAAAGTTAACACACACACACAAAGTTAACACACACACACAAAGTTAACACACACACACAAAGTTAACACACACACAAAGTTAACACACACACAAAGTTAACACACACACAAAGAGTCGAGGATAACAGAGGAACGGTTAGAGAGACATTCGGGCTAAGTTTACAAGACAACACTTGCGCTAAAAAACTGGAAAATATTTGTTTTAGGTTTTATAATAAGTTCTGCATTTAGACAAACATTTTTTTTAAAGGCTGTAGTAAGCAGACAGGCTAATAGTTTAGGACATATCCTTTTCACAAAGTTTTTTCAATTAATTCCGCATTTAAGGCCACATTATTTTCAATACAACCGGAAAGTAAAAGATCCTAAATCGCTGTAGAAGGCATGACTGGCTAATACTGTAGTAACTGTTGATACTTTTTATTTTATTTTATACTTAATTATAGGATCAAAAATTTAATCTGACAGTAAATTACTTACATTGACAACATCCTACACTTTTTTTTTTTTTTTGTGGTGTTGATACATTCTAGGAGACATCCCATTCACATATTTTATTTTTTTTAAAATTACAATTTTGTTCAATAAAACTTTATCAACAACAATACATACACACAAATACAGACATTGTAGATAGTTGTAATACGACGGTTGGCTTGGTGTATCAGGGCTGCAGCTCATTCGAACCCTTAACCCCAAAACGTCGCTAGTCTCCCGGATATATTTATATAAAAATATCTTGGAGGTCAAAAGGTCCTACTGAAATGGTTCACATTCAAATATGTCTTAACCGAAGAATGACCCATGGTTGACTCGAAGGGGGATGGAAAAATAATGGAAAGAAAAATTTATTCTTTCTCTGGTTTTCCGATTTTGTTCTGACTTGCTGATAGCAGTCAGAGCTCAATGCTTACGTATAATGCTGATAGTAAAATAATCTTCGACTGTGGAAGTTGGGAGAGTCATTAATAATGGTTAATAACTATTATAATATATTATATATATATGAGTCAAATAGCACATGTATTGTATAGACAACTGTACACGTGTGACATTTAAAAGTGCTACGAGGACATTTTGGAATATTTCTGAAACAGTCTCATGTTTCCTCTGATGTTCATGAATTACATGTCACAGCAAACGAGACCATCAGTGTAAAAGAATGCTATTTTTATATAGTGTTTTCTTAATGCCTTTGTCATGGGTATATACGCTCACCCAGGAACAACAGCTGGCGTGGTAAAAACACTACTGCTTTTAGTCCAAACGGGGTGCAGAAAGAAAGTTCCTCGTAGCACGGACTCAGATTATTGTACAGGCGTGAAGTTTGTACTGGGATGTTCACAAATTAAATTTCATGTTTAATGTGATATCTCTGGCCTTCAGGGACCCTAGAGGTTAAAGTTGCTACAAGGAACTTTGAAATATACAATTTCTATATAGTTTTTCTTGATGCCTTTGTCATGGTTACGCTCTCCCAGGAACAACAGCTGGTGTAGTAAAAAAAATACCGCTTTTGTCTAAAAGGGGTGCTAGAATGAACAAAAACTAAAAGTTCCTAGGAGCACCTTCAAGACTATTTTTAAAGCTGTGCTATGGAATATTTTAATATTTCCAATTCAAAAATTTTTTAGTTTTTATATTATTTTTCCTCGGTTTTTCAGTCCAAAATAAACATTCCATTTGAATTTTTTTTCGGATGACATTGTTTATTGCTTTCAAAAATATTCTCAGAGCTCAAGCCACGCTGGATATATTTTTGGGGCTGTTGCTTGGCAGTTGAAACTAGCTTAGTTTTTTTATTATGGGAATAGCAGTACATATATTATACCCTGTAATGACCACTTACTACCAGAGGTGGCGCCAAATACACTCCAAATAGCAAAGTTCCATGGTACAGCTTTAACTCATTTTGTTTGGTTTTAATCACTCCTCTTGTATCTGTAATGCTGTATTTGGGTCTTATATTATTTTATTGGAGTAAAAATATATTACAAGTTATGTCACATGTTTTTAAAAAAATAATTCTAAATCACGTCCTGTCATTAAATACGTTTCCAAATAACTAAAACTTGAAGCTAAAACAGGTTGTAATGTTTAGTGCCTTTTTTAACATGACTGTCACGTCTCATTGTATGTTATCACAATGCAAAAATATTGATAAATGCAGATTTTAAGCCATTGAACTACTGCTCAGGTTATTATAAAATGTGCTGTATTTTCATAGATATTCATGGTGCCTTTTCAGAATCTGTATTTGACTTATTTAGAATGATTTGAGACACACTTTCATTTTATTTTTATGACCTTTAAGTGACCTTTTCTGTCCTTTCTAATCATGTTAAAGATAAATGATTATTTTGCATCATTTAATGGGCTTGCTTGCTTTAGGGTTATGGGATAAAAATTAGTTTTTTTTGGCAAAGATCTACGCCAGCTATTAATGGCTATGAATTATAATCACTCACAGTTAATCCACAATGCTTTGTATGATTTCTGGTTATTGTTTTTTGCCAAATAAAGTGGTTAACAATTTAAATGGCTGTCTATGTGTGGTTTCTTTTCTAAAAGTAAAAATAATCTACATTTAAGAGTGTACTGATGTTAAATGGTAAATGGACTTGACTTGACTTATATAGCGCTTTTTCTAGCCGATTTTCTCAGCCCCAAAGCGCTTTACATATCTTACCACATTCACCCATTCATACACACACTCATACACCGATGGCAGTAGCTGCCATGCAAGGCGCTTTCTGAACCATCGGGAGCAATTTGGGGTTCAGTGTCTTGCCCAGGGACACTTCGACATGTGGCGGGTAGGCGGGGAATCGAACCTCCGACCCTGCACTCCAGAGGCAATCTTCCTACCCACTTCGCCACTGCCGCTTAACATTCTTCATTTCATTTTGAGCCAACACAATGCAGATGTGTTTTAATGTCTACACCAAGTTATATCCTTAACCTGTGGTGGGTTAAAGACTTGCTATTGGATATTTTAGGCAGGTATTGTATCCAGGTAAAAATGTTGGTAACGTTTCTGTGTGTGTGTGTGTGTGTGTGTGTGTGTGTGTGTGTAGGTTTTACTTGTTGCATAACTAATTGGCCAACGGAAAAATAGATCAATTTGAAGTTTGAAGTTGACACGAGACTAGACACCAAAGAGCTACAAAGCAGATTTCAGTTTTACACACTTCCCACAACAGTTAAGAATTTTCGGAACTTAAAGGTGCAGTCAGTGATTCTGGAGAACGTTTGTTGTCAAAATCAGTGAATATCTCCTCATGATCCACTACCCGTCTGTACTGTGTGTGAGCACTTAAAAAAATCCAGTGTTAATACACAGCCTAGGCTCTGTAAAATGGCTGTTAAAATGACTGTACTATATGATTTTTAAAATAAATGTCATAGCATTTTTCGGGGTGTTTTCCAGTGAACATGATTTCTAATATGTGACTATAAATAGTGAAACCCACAAAGACAGTTGTTCTTCATTTGTGTTCACTCATTGTGAAAGCACACTTCCTCTAGATTGACTATTGCTAACACACACACACACACACACACTAGAGCTGTAACTGTGAAACCACACTTTCTGTAGATGGCTATTATAAGATCTCAATAACTACACAAGGTGAAATAATGACATAAATGTTTCCAGATAATATCAGCTTCAGCAGTTCTGTAAAAAAAATCTCAAACTCACACTTCACTTGTCTTTTATTTTTTATTTTGGTCTCAATATATTCAAGTAACGGTTTACAATCATGATGGAGGCGAGCGATACTGTGGTCAATCACAAAAGAAAAATTGAGGTTTTTCCGTTTTAAAAAGTTACAAAAATACAGCAGGGAATATATTACAATTTTACTAAAAAAATCTGATTGTTTTCATGTTTTCATACAAACATTTTATTTATTTATTTTTTTTTATTTGTGGATGAACGCAGTCGTTTTGTCTCTGTAACTCGCCAGTTATGAAACAATTCTGAGTCCGCGACCTCGACAAAACAGTTATTTCCTGACTGTGGGATCCCTGACTTGATGTCTTTGTGCCCGTGTCCACCTATCGGCTTTTTCTGACCGCAAGCTTAATTTTTCCATTTCGATTGAGAAGCGGCCGCTCGGAGAAAAAGGCGCCGCTTCAAGCTTTTCCAGTTGAAAAAAAGCTGAAAGAACTTTACATTTAAAGCTGGGGTGGAGGATTTGGGGAGAAAATAGCAGTTTGGATAGAGATTTGAATCCAAATAACTCAACCGCTCCACTTGTTCTCTTTGGTCCCTCCCCTATGGTCCCTCCCTGACACGCTCTACACCAACAAAGTTGTGCCAAAGTGAATGGACAGTCCCCAACAGCCAATAAGAACAGAGAATCGAAGCCTCGCTCTGATTGGTCAAAGTGTACAGCTCATGTTAACTTCGACCAATCAGAAATCATATACCCCAGCTTTAAGCGGAGGGGACGTCACCGGCTTTTTCAACGGGCCAATCAGATAGTAGATCGTCGGGACTCGCAGAGAAACTGCTTTTTACTGACTGTTTACCATATCATCAAGAAAGTTCTACAAAGAGAATGCAACACTCCCTGGGTAACCCCAACCCTTTAGAATAATAACAGAAGCTACAGTGGCCTTCAAGGACAAGAACAATTCTAAATTTTAAACAATGCACCTGATGACATTCCAACTATAACACTTTCAAGATGGCGGCACTAGGCCTTGGTCCAAAATATGCAGAAATATGGAAAAAATTATAATTCAAAACATTTTTTTCAGCTATTATGCACTAAATTAAATGTACTTATGGATAATATAATTACTTTCTACAAAATCTGCTAGGAAATAAAACCCAAAATTCTACACACTGCAGGTTTAAAATGACCACACAACAGAGGATGAAGAGCCTGTGTGTGGGAGCAGATTAGACGCACACTTGATATCGCTACATATTTATGTCCTACGGATTGTTTCATGCGCACACATCAGCCCACTACTTGCCCTGTTGTGTGTGCTGTTCCATTTATTTTGACAGCGTTCTTTCTCCCAGCGTATTAAAAGGCACTAGGTGGACCTCAATCCCAAGCACAGCCAGCGTTTAAACTTTAAGCCCGATAAAAACACTAGGTGGACACGGGCCCTTAGTGCAGGTTAAAAAGGGCCGTAATGGGGGACCCGGGTTCGATTCCAGCCCGCGGTCGTTCTCTGCATGTCACTCCCCTCTCTGCCCCATTTCAACTCTGTCTCTACACTATCAATAAAGCATAAAAAAAGGCAAAAAAAAAAGGGCCGTGATAAAAAAATAATTCTTCAGGATTTTTAAAACTCATGTTGATAGTAGAGAAACATGAGGATCTTCAAGCGTGATCTTCAATTCTGGTTCTCGATGTCGTTCAAGCTGCTTGATTCCTCGTCCTCTACGATTTTTCCTCTGTGGACAGAATTCAATCATGTCAGTGTTTCCATGGAGATATATCACAAACATAGAAAGGCAACAGAGAGGTTTCCCCCTCCTTGCTAAATGTGCAATGTCATCATGAGTATGTGGATAAGCCAAGCACAATCTATGCACTTTTTTTTTTTTTTACCCTTTATTTCTACAGGTAAATCCCATTGAGACCAGAGACTCTTTTTCAAAAGGGAGACCTGTTTTCCTTTCCCACGTTACCATTCACACACACATTCATACACCGATAGCAGCAGGCTAACTATCGACATTCACACGAGGCAAGGTGGGTGAAGTGTCTTGCCCAAGGACACAACAAACCATGACACAGGTGGCAGGGCGGGGATCGAACCGCCAACCCTTTGATCATCGGCCGACCCGCTCTACCAACTGAGACAGTCGCCCCATCAGTTAATCATCAATTCGATAGACAGAGACGCCGCGAGTGACTGTGTTTCTCCCCTGTCTTAAGTTAAGACACTGTAAGACAATATTTAACTTTTAAGTGGTTATGTTAATGGAATGACGTAGGTGGAATTCAAATGACAAGGGCACAAGCAAACAGGAATTTGCATGAATCACAGGGCTTCTCTGGGATTTCTCTGTATATATGTGTCATGTCTGCATACTGTAGGTTTCCCCCTTCTTGCTAAATTGCAATGTCATCATGAGTGTTATGCGCTCCCACCTATCTGCTCCTCTCTCTCTCTCTCTCTCTCTCTCTCTCTCTCTCTCTCTCTCTCTCTCTCTCTCTCTCTCTCTCTCTCTCTCTCTCTCTCTCTCTCTCTCTCTCTCTCTCTCTCTCTCTCTCTCTCTCTCTCTCTCTCTCTCTCTCTCTCTCTCTCTCTCTCTCTCTCTCTCTCTCTCTCGATTCATGGTTTCGTCTGGGTTTATTGCATGTTTACTGGTTAACGAGCCTGGTATGGCCGGCCGTAACAATGAGTATTTGGATAAGCCAAGCACAATCTATGCAACGTGACAGTTACAATGAGGGAACCCCCAACACTAAGAACTTTAAACGCTTGCAGTAGGATGTTGAAAAGAGTTTGCTGAGTTTGTACAGACGGCGAGTGTCAAAGAGTTAAGTGTGCACATGTTGTTTTAAGATAACTTTTTGTCTTTTTTCCAAGCTTTTCATTGATAGTGCAGAGAGACAGAGATGAAAATGGGTCGGACAGGGGAATGACATGCAGAGAACGACCCGGGCTGGATTCTAACCCGGGTCTGCTGTGAAGAGGACTGAGACTCTATGGAGGGGTGGGGGGGGGGGGTTAGAGTTTTAGTCTTTTTACTACACTACATACTAAAGTACAGAAGAGTTTTAGTCTTTTTACTACACTGCATACTAAAGTACAGAAGAGTTTTAGTCTTTTTACTACACTACATACTAAAGTACAGAAGAGTTTTAGTCTTTTTACTACACTACATACTAAAGTACAGAAGAGTTTTAGTCTTTTTACTACACTACATACTAAAGTACAGAAGAGTTTTAGTCTTTTTACTACACTACATACTAAAGTACAGAAGAGTTTTAGTCTTTTTACTACACTACATACTAAAGTACAGAAGAGTTTTAGTCTTTTTACTACACTACATACTAAAGTACAGAAGAGTTTTAGTCTTTTTACTACACTACATACTAAAGTACAGAAGAGTTTTAGTCTTTTTACTACACTACATACTAAAGTACAGAAGAGTTTTAGTCTTTTTACTACACTACATACTAAAGTACAGAAGAGTTTTAGGGCCACAGACAGGAGAGAAAAAAAATCAGATAATGAAGATTTTTTTCATTATGTCGAGAATAAAGACGAATACTCCAAAATGCTATTGGAGTTAGTGGGGCATTTATGTATTTTCAGCATACTACAATTGACGTGCATGAATTGGGACATCCTGGATCTTTTTCTGGCATACTAAATAGTAGGGTTAATGTCTGTGTCACTCCCAAACAACGGCAAGATACAAGTAAGAGATGAGAGCGATTGTGCAAGTTACCCTTAAAAAGGTAGAGTCAGTGATTCTGGAGAACGCTTATTAAAATCACTTTTTGTCAAAATCAGTGAATATCTCCTCAGTTCCGCTACCTGTCTGTACTGTGGTGTGTGATGAAAAAAATCCAGTGTTAATACACAGTCCAGGCTCTGTAAACAGGTATGTAAACAAAGTGGGCCCATCGTAGATAGCAACATGCCTGATTACAGATTCTAGGCTTTGTATTAACACTGGACTAGTGGATCACAAGGAGATAATAATAATAATAATAATAATAATAATAATAATAATAATAATAATAATAATAATAATAATAATAATAATAATAATAACAATAATAATAATAATAATAATAAGTACAATCAAATGAATACATATTAATCAAAAAACACACATAAAAAAAGATAAATACACATACTCATATACACACACACAACACAACAAACCAAACAAGATTAATAGGTGCTAGGGTAAATAGACATTGAGGAAGAGAATAAAAAGAATAAAGAGACTACTTAACTGACTACACAAGCATTCTCCAAAATAGCAGACTTCACCTTTAAACATTACAACAGCAACAACTAGACTTACCCATTCGGTTTCTGTGCTTTGTTGTTGCGGCGGCGCTTCTTGAGGTAAAGCTTTCCTCCGATGAAGAGAAAGAGAAGGAGAAGGAGGAAGGCAAGGATGGAGAAGGTGATGACAAGAGTCTGATGATCTGTAACACACACACACACACACACACACACACACACACACACACACACACACACACACACACACACACACACACACACACACACACACACACACAGAGACAGACAGACAGACAGACAGACAGACAGACAGACACCATTAGAGTGAGACATGAATCCATCGCCAAACGAGTTGACACAAAGTTGATTAACCCAATCAGCTCCACAAAACTCTCTCTGTATTTCTCAATAATGAGACTAAACATGACAGATACACACCCTGCGGTCCAAATCACATACTTTTTCTTTTTCCTACACTACATACTAAAGTACAGAAGAGTTTTAGGGCCACAGACAGGAGAGAGAAAAAATCAGATAAGGAAGATTTTATTTTTTCATTATGTCGAGAAATGTCAAGAATAAAGACGAGTACTCCAAAATGCTATTGGAGTTAGTCGGGCATTTATGTATTTTCAGCATGCTACAATTGACGTGCATGTATCGGGACATCCTAAATCTTTTTCTGGCGTACTAAATAGTAGGGAAGTATGGGGATTGGAACGCAGGGACAGATACTCAGTTATCACTTACCGTTACTGGCACCAGGAGAGAGAAGTTGTGGACATTCTGTAATAGAAAAGGGGCGTGGTTAGTTTTCAAGTGTGTCAGCCAATGACTCAGTTGGTAGAGCGGGTCGGCTGATGATCAAAGGGTTGGAGGTTCGATCCCCGCCCTGCCACCTGTGTCATAGTTGTTGTGTCCTTGGGCAAGACACTTCACCCACCTTGCCTCGTGTGAATGTCGATAGTTAGCCTGCTGCTATCGGTGTATGAATGTGTGTGTGAATGGTAACGTGGGAAAGGAAAACAGGTCTCCCTTGTAAAAGAGTCTTCGGTCTCAATGGGATTTACCTGTAGAAATAAAGGTTAAGAAGAAGAAGAAGAATGAAAGACAACAGAGTCACAGATTAAAAATAAACCCCTGATTATTCACTTCTACACCATAAACCAGTTCTGGACATGATTCTACATATGTCTATTACTACTATAATTAATAATGATAAGTAAATGATTGATTGAATTTATTATTGTGTTTGCAATGTGCAGAAATAGATGCTAAACAATACAAATACTAACAAATAGATGGTGACACGTCTTATAAAAGGTAAGAGCCCCCCCCCCCTCCCCCCCTCCCCCCCATAGAGTCTCAGTCCTCTTCACAGCAGACCCGGGTTAGAATCCAGCCCGGGTCGTTCTCTGCATGTCATTCCCCTCTCTGACACATTTCATCTCTGTCTCTCTCTACACACACTGTCAATAAAAGCAATAAAATGCCTCAAATTCATCTTAACAAATAATAATACTAACGAAATAAACCATCTTGGTTTTTTATTTGAACAAATAAAAGTGAAAAGTGAAGAAAAGTATTAAAAAGTTGAAATAAAATTAAAAATTAAAAAACATCTTACCGCTCTTGGAGTATTTAATTTCATCTGGTGCAGCCTCCCACACCATCTTCACAGTATCTTTCAGCCCTTTACACACAGCGTAGATCTGGTCTTTCACACAGACCAGACAGTGAGAGATGTCAGGAGGGGGAGAGGAGGAACAGGCAGGCAGGGGCACAGACAGATCAGTTCTTTTCCAGAGATTCACTTCATCAGAGTTGAAATCATACATCAGTGTTGAGTTGACTGCTGCTGGATCGGAGGAGTTGTAACAATCCATCCTGAGACAGAGAGAGAGAGAGAGAGAGAGAGAGAGAGAGAGAGAGAGAGAGAGAGAGAAAGAGAGAGAGAACAAGAGAAAATGGAAAGTTATCTTTAAACCTGCAGTGTGTAGAATATTGGGTTTTATTTCCCAGCAGATTTTGTAGAAAATAATTATAATATCCATAAGTACGTTTAATTTAGTGCATAATAGCTGAAAAAAACATTTTGAATTATTATTTTTTCCCTTAGAAAGGGTCTCATATATGTCCATATTTCTGCATATTTTGGACCAAGGCCTAGTGCCGCCATCTTGAAAGTGTCATAGTTGGAATGTCATCAGGTGCATTGTTTAAAATTTAGAATTGTTCTTGTCCTTGAAGGCCACTGTAGCTTCTGTAATTATTCAAAAGGGTTGGGGTTACCCAGGGAGCGTTGCATTCTAGAACTTTGTAGAACTTTCTTGATGATGTCATATTACACACTGCACCTTTAAGTTTGACTCACATACACAAGGAGGAAAAATATTCTCCTCAGTTTACCACTGTAAATGGTAAATGGTAAATTGACTCCACTTATATAACGCTTTTCCCTGGTTTTTCACAGACTCAAAGCGTTTTACATTGTAGTATGTGGACTGTACATCTAAAGGCACATGTTGATAGACAGACAGACAGACAGACAGACAGACAGACAGACAGACAGACAGAAAGACAGACAGAAAGACGGACAGATCTAGTAACTTAACAAATCAAACCACAACATTACAGTTATAGCGAGTGGATGCATTTCCTGTTTGCAGACAGAGTGGAAGGGACAAGTCTGGACCTGTTCTACAGCTATAACCCACTACTGTGTTATCGCCACGTTTCCATTGTTTTATCAATTTTTTTTTTTTAAGATTATTTTTGGGCATTTTCAAGCTTTATTAGATAGTACAGAGTTGAAATGGGGAGACAGAGAGAGAGAGAGAGAGGGGGGATGACCTGCAGTAAAGGTCCACGGGTCAGATTTGAACCCGCGACCACTGCAACAAAGGCCGGATGGAGCCAATATGGTACGCGCTCTATCCACTACTACACCACCTGAAATAGCCCTGGCATCTAAAACAGTCACATAGTTCACCACTGTATAACCAGAGGCTCATGTTGATGGTTAGTGGTTTGCCACCGCAGCTGTTTGAGCAGATTAAAGCCCTTAGGAAAAGCATGTCAACCATCACACCCTCTCTGTTCTACTATGAAATGGAGTGTGAGACGTAAAACGACTTATGTATGACACACACACTCTCTGAATAGATAGATAGATAGACAGATAGATAGATAGATAGATAGATAGACTCTCTGTTCTACTATGAGATGGAGTGAGAGACTCAAAACAGGTTATGTATGACACCACACACTCTGAATAAATAGATAGACAGACAGACAGACAGACAGACAGACAGACAGACAGACAGACAGACAGACAGATCTAGTAACTTAACAAATCAAACCACAACATTACAGTTTTGGCGAGTGAGTGCATTTCCTGTATGCAGACAGAGTGGAAGGGACAAGTCTAGACATGTTCTACAGCTATAACCCACTACTGTGTTATCGCCACGTTTCCATTGTTTTATCAAAAAAAATTAAAAATATTATTTTTGGGCATTTTCAAGCTTTATTAGACAGTACAGAGTTGAAATGGGGAGAGAGAGAGAGAGAGAGAGAGAGAGAGGGGATGACCTGCATTAAAGGTCCACGGGTCGGATTTGAACCCGCGACCACTGCAACGAAGGCCGGATACACTGCTATAGATACACTTCTAGGTTAAGACGTTATTGATGCAATAGCCTGTTTATCTTATAGGCTAATGTGCAATTTGTATGTATTTTTTTGTTTCTCCTTTTCATACTGTATGATGTGTTATATGGACCTGTGTCTGCAATAAAGCTTTACTATTATGACCTGCATAACATTGGCTGAGCACTGGAGTTGCAGATATCAAACAGTATGATATTGAATTTGAATGATAACTAGGTGCTACTTGTACATGTAATAATAATGGTATAAATATCGATAGAGAGCAGCACGGGGGAAGTGAAACAATGTGAGCGAGTTAAATCAATAGAGATGAGAAACAATTTTTGGGGATTTTTGGGTTTTCCCCCTGATTCCAATGCGGTGCAATATGATCTAGAGATGAAACCTCCTCTAGGAAATGTGAGCTTGTGATTTTGTGCAATAAAATAAAAGTGACTTGACTATGAGGGTTGAAAGCAGAGTTTGGACGGTATCTAGTGTAATGGCAAATATTGCATATTATATATCCGGACTGTAATGTTAGAATGCTCATATTTGCAGTAAGAAACATTGTAGTTATCTTGTATTACTCCTGTATGTCCAAGATTAGAGTCCTCAAATGTTTATTGAACATCCCCATCCCCCCCCCCTTGGATGCCCCCCCCCCCTGCAGCAGTAAACAGTCTGTCTCTGAGCCCTCCTCCACCCCCTCCCCCTCACCTGACTGCCAATTGAAACACACACCATTCTTGTTGATGCTGAACTAACTTGTATAAAGATTGTAACTTCCCATCTGATCAGGGCCGTTCTGCTCAGATGTGTTCATGATGTGACTAGTGCACAACTACAGTACATATCCACTTACATATTCCTCAAGGGGAATTCTGTGTGTGTGTGTGTGTGTGTGTGTGTGTGTGTGTGTGTGTGTGTGTGTGTGTGTGTGTGTGTGTGTGTTAAATGTACAAAGTGATTTGTGTAACACTTCTGTTAGCAGATAGTGTCTTTGTTTGTGAGTGTGAGAGAGTGTGTGTGTGTGTGTGTGTGTGTGTATGTGTGTGTGTGTGTGTGTGTGTGTGTGTATGCGCGCGTGTGTTTGTGTGCTGTGAGGAAAGCTGATGAGTAATGACTCAAACCAGTTTATGAACTGCACCTTACACCTTCCACTCAATGTTACATTCTGGAAAGATAAAGAGTGTGTCTAGGTAAACAGGGGATCCATCTACGTGTGTTTCAGCTGATCTATCTGAAACTAACAACAACATGTAACCAATAAAAATCAACTCACATCACTAAACGAAGAAAAAAAAACTAAAGTGAAGCAATATGACAGTAGAGAAGAGAAACGTACTTACTTATACATAACTGGCCTCCTCTCACTATAAAATCACTATTATAATATAATGAATGAGGTTTTTCTTCCCTCAGTCTTCCCTTGGCCCAGCTGTCCTGTTAATCCTAACCCTACATTTTACCATGTGCGATGTCACGCATGGAAAATGGAGAGTGAGACAGTGAGACCATAAAAAACTATTTCTGTCTTTTCTCAGGCTACGATGAACCGACTTCTAAAAATGTTTGCACATTTATACTACATAGACAAGGCAAGTTTATTTCTAAAGCACATTTCGGACACAAGGCCATTCAAGGTGCTTAACAGAAGCAAAATTATATAGAGCACACATAAAAAAAAAGGAAAAAACTAATGAAAAACATGAATAGACACATAGGATCTCAGAGTTCATTACACCTTCATATTTGCACCGGTGAAGTGGGTCTTTAACAGGTTTTTGGGGGATTTTCCCTGATTCTAAAGGTGTGGCAATATGATCTAGAGATTGTGAAACACCCTCTGGGAAAAGTGAAACCTTTGCATCATGACTTTGCTCAGATTGTTTGCATGACTTGAATGTTTGAAATATCACAGTAGCTCTTGTGAATACGGGGCTTTTGTGAACATCAAATACCTCAGCTCCCCTATTATATCTCCCAACCTCTTAAAATAGTCTCACTGCGCACTGTCAACTGGACTTCAGAACTTTGCACTGCTACAAATTCATGCATGCCACGCCTTGTTACTGTGATACCTGTGAGCTTCATTCATTCATTCACACGTAAAGGGTTTTTTACTGGGAGTTTTTTCTCAGCTGTGCTAAGGGTGTAAGGATAGTGGGGGCGCCCTTAGCTCAGTTGGTAGGGCGTCCCCTCCCCCCTCCTCCCCCCCCCCCATGGGCCTTGGCCAGCAGCGGACCAGGGTTCGATTCCAGCCCGTGGTCGTTCTCTGCATGTCACTCCCCTCTCTGCCCCATTTCAACTCTGTCTCTACACTATCAATAAAGCATAAAAATGCCAAAAAAATAACTTTAAAAAAATTTTTTAAGGATGGATAGATAGATCTTTTGAACAGGTATGTTGGCGGGGATTTTATTTTTCCATTAGTGAATTGCATCACTTCTTTGTGCATGTGAACGTTTGCTGTGTCATCACCACCATTCATACTGATGGAGCCAGCGCGTGTGTTTAAAGTGGTCAGGCAAGGGGTGACTCACGGAAAAAGGAAAGGGCTGCAGGCTCTGTGTGTGTGTGTGTGTGTGTGTCCCTGCGTGTGTGTGTGCGTGCGTGTGTGCGTGTGTGTGTGCGTGTGTGTGTGCGTGTGTGTGTGTGTGTGTGTGTGTGTGTGTAGTGAGGAAAGCTGATGAGTAATGACTCAAACCAGTTTATGAACTGCACCTTACACCTTCCACTCAATGTTACATTCTGGAAAGATAAAGAGTGTGTCTAGGTAAACAGGGGATCCATCTACGTGTGTTTCAGCTGATCTATCTGAAACTAACAACAACATGTAACCAATAAAAATCAACTCACATCACTAAACGAAGAAAAAAAAACTAAAGTGAAGCAATATGACAGTAGAGAAGAGAAACGTACTTACTTATACATAACTGGCCTCCTCTCACTATAAAATCACTATTATAATATAATGAATGAGGTTTTTCTTCCCTCAGTCTTCCCTTGGCCCAGCTGTCCTGTTAATCCTAACCCTACATTTTACCATGTGCGATGTCACGCATGGAAAATGGAGAGTGAGACAGTGAGACCATAAAAAACTATTTCTGTCTTTTCTCAGGCTACGATGAACCGACTTCTAAAAATGTTTGCACATTTATACTACATAGACAAGGCAAGTTTATTTCTAAAGCACATTTCGGACACAAGGCCATTCAAGGTGCTTAACAGAAGCAAAATTATATAGAGCACACATAAAAAAAAAGGAAAAAACTAATGAAAAACATGAATAGACACATAGGATCTCAGAGTTCATTACACCTTCATATTTGCACCGGTGAAGTGGGTCTTTAACAGGTTTTTGGGGGATTTTCCCTGATTCTAAAGGTGTGGCAATATGATCTAGAGATTGTGAAACACCCTCTGGGAAAAGTGAAACCTTTGCATCATGACTTTGCTCAGATTGTTTGCATGACTTGAATGTTTGAAATATCACAGTAGCTCTTGTGAATACGGGGCTTTTGTGAACATCAAATACCTCAGCTCCCCTATTACATCTCCCAACCTCTTAAAATAGTCTCACTGCGCACTGTCAACTGGACTTCAGAACTTTGCACTGTTACAAATTCATCTATGCTTGGACTATTTCACAGCTACATCCCCACTTAGATATGTCACATAGACAGTGTGTGTGTGTGTGTGTGTGTGTGTGTGTGTGTGTGTGTGTGTGTGTGTGTGTGTGTGTGTGTGTGCGTGTGTGTGGACTTCCTACTTAGATATACCACACAGACGCAGTGCAGCTACATTCTCCTACTCTGCCCCCTGCACCTGGGACAAGCTTTACATTCCACAGGCCATAACTCCATTTTGCAGAAGCTTCCTTGCGGTTCATCCACATTCATATTTACACAGTGATTTGAGTAGTTCTAGTAAAACCACAAACTATTTTTGGGACGTAAAACTAAATGAATTCATTCATTTTATTTTAATGTGATCCGTTGTTTCTCTAGTTAGAAAGCCCTGTCCCATTTGTCTCTCATCCTGACCTTTGTCACATGCCAAAACAAAATGAATGCATTAGTCATGCGGGTTGTTGTACTGTTCTGCATGCGTTTCGAACGGCTCCTTATCTTTCAAATTTCCACTGCATGTCACGCCTTGTTGTGATACCTGTGAGCTTCATTCATTCACACACTGGTAGTTACACAGCCAGACCAAACTACAGCTAATATGGGTCAGAAATTAATACAAGGTAAGGAACCTTTTATGCTTCTTTGCATTGTGCTGATAAATGGTTTTTACTGGGAGTTTTTTCTCAGCCGAGCTAAGGGTGTAAGAGCAGAGGGTGTCATACTGTATGGAATGTAAAGCCCACTGAGGCAAATGTCTATTTGTGATATTGGGCTGTACAAATAAAACTGATTTGAACAGAAAATGTTGGCGGGGATTTTTTTTCCCATTAGTGAATTACATCACTTCTTTGTGCATGTGAACGTTTGCTGTGTCAGCGTGTGTGTCGGTGTAAAGTAGTCAGGCAAGGGGTGACTCACGGTAAAAGGAAAGGGCTGCAGGCTCTGTGTGTGTGTGTGTGTGTGTGTGTGTGTGTGTGTGTGTGTGTGTGTGTGTGTGTGTGTGTGTGTGTGTGTGTGTGTGTGTGTGTGTGTGTGTGTGTGTGTGTGTGCTTGTGCGTGATAAGAAGCAGGATGGATCGGTAAGTATGGTGATGAAATAGCAAAAGGTCACACACACATAAAAGAGAAAGAATTCACTAAGGGAAAAAAATCCCTACCTAAATATATGTTAAGCAGAAGTACTAGTGTTACATTTGTTCATTTCTGACCCACACTACTAGCTGTAGTTTGGTCTGACCCATGTGGTTACCTAAAACCCTATTTGTAAACTTGAAGAAAGAGGACTGAGGGGCACTTTACACGACAACACGAAACAGTGCAAACGCGGAAAAATTCCCGCGGTTGCACTATATCATTTACAGGAAAACAGCAAACGCAGGCATGAAACCGCAGGTTTTTGAGATCACCTTCCAGGGAGGATTTTTTGGAAAACTTAACGGTTTTGGTTTCCTGTAAACACCGAAAACATTTCCCCTGATAACGCTGACGTCACGGCTCCACCCTCACACATGCGTAGTCTATAACATTTGCTGTCAAAATACCCACTAGCGAGTTATAAAGTTAGAAGACAACATGAACGGTGTCTCCACGGCACCATCACTGTGATCAGCGGAGAGTGTCGTGCAGCGCTAAAATATAGGCTAACACTCGCCAATTTAGTCCAAGCGATTACCGCAGTAAGTTATTGAGACCACCCGCCACTTTGGCTGGGGAAAGATTTGTGCTCTGCCTGTTTTTCTAGCTAAATAAACGTGTGTCACTTCTATATGCCAGGGACACGGCTCTCTCTCTACATTAAAAACACTATCAGCGTGCAGCGGTTAAGCTAGCGGCTACTGTTCAACAAAAGGAGCATTAAGGCTACGGCTTCAAAGTAAAAGCATTTCACTGGCTAAACATTAATAGCATTTCACTGGACACACGTGAGTTGACTTTTATTTTGAAGTACGCCTAACAGGAAAGTATCCGCTCACGAAGCCCCTTCACTATCAGCAAGTCTTCTGTTTTTACGAGTTCAATGCGGTGAAATAAGAGGACAGAAAGCTTGTCTTTTACAATATTTGTAACCCCAAGCTTACACCAACCGCTTTATGAACGTTAGTGGCATTCATTTTCGGTTACAGTAAGGTTTTATGCATCAAATTGTACCGGAAGAGCTATCTACTAGGCTGTGTCACCGCTGACTATTGGCTTGGCACTGCTGCTACAGCGATTTCGGCCCGTTTCCTCTGAAAACTTGTGTACGGGTGAAGATGTCAGATAAATTGTGTCTGAACGGGGTTTTTTTTTAAACCAAAAACTGGAAAACTGTCACGTTTTCACAGTGTAAAGTGCCCCTGAGACTCTATGGTGGGGGAGGGGGGGGGGGTCAGACATTCAAAGCATGATTTGAATGTCTGCCCCCCCATAGAGTGTCAGTCCTCTTCACAGCAGACCCGGGTTAGAATCCAGCCCGGGTCGTTCTCTGCTTTATAATTAACAATAATAATAATAATAATAATAAAAATACATTTTTGAAGCGTTTTTCATTGTTAGAAACAAACCCAAAGTCAAAGTGCGACGGAGTAAAACAAAAGATTTAAAAACAGGAGCATTGAAAAGAAAAAATAAAACTTAATAACATTTTGCAATTTTTATGAGAACGCTTTTTAAAATTTCTTAAAATAAAGTTTGTAATCGGCAGTAAGGAACTGCGGTCACGCCAGCCGCCCGTTGAAAAAGCCCCGTCAAGCCAGCCGCCGCTTAATAATCTGCTGCGCATCTATTACTGCACTTACGGTACGGTGTCCGACTATGCCAAAATGGATGGGAAAGCAGTTTTTTCATGCCCGGTGCAACGGTTAAACATGAGGGAAATTATAGGTTTGCTGATATTTTCAATGTATTCTTGTTCACAGTGATCCTGACTATCACTATAGAACATATCAAAACATTTTACTGTATAGTTTTATAATAAATTCAATTCAAAATCCCTTCCAATATCAAAGTGCATCAAGGCGAATAGATAATGTCCTGAATTTCAAAAAATTATTAAAATGATTCCTTAAGAGGTTTGCTGATATTTTCAATGGATTCTTGTTCACAGTGATCCTGACTATCACCACTGGGAAGGATTTTGAATTTAATTTATTATAAAACCATACAGTAAAATGTTTTGATATGTTCTATAGCGATAGTCAGGATCACTGTGAACAAGAATTCATTGAAAATATCAGCAAACCTCGTAAGGAATAATTTTAATAAATTTTTCAAAAGCAGGAAATTATCCAATCGCCAGTATACACTTTGAGAGTGGAAGGGATTTTGAATTGAATTTATTATAAAACCATACAGTAAAATGTTTTGATATGTTCTATAGTGATGAATGAATGAATGAATGAATGAATGAATGAATGAATGAATGAATGATGAATGATATTTTTATTTTCGTGTCATGCCACACATGTGGCCCATCCCACACAGGATTACAAGACACCGCTATAACTACACAAAGTGTGTAGTACAAACATGAAACAAAACAAAAACAAATAAAAAAACACTAAACATAAAGAGACATATTCCTCCTTGCCCACGCCTTTTCAATAAAGTCAGCAATTGAAACAGTTCTGTATTGGAACAGCCAAGCTAACATATCAGTATCACACATGTAATGAACTTCTTTTACATCGACTTTCTTGAATAAACTTAATCTCAAATCGTGGTAAAACGGACAATAAAACATGAAATGAATTTCATTTTCAATTTCCTCAAGCTCACAAAAAGTACACAGCCTATTCTCTTCGCTAGTGCCCACCCACCGGCCTGACTCAATGTGTAAAGGGAGAATTCCTGACCTAATTTGTGCACACAGGGACCTCTTTCTTTTAGACAAATTATACAAAATATAGTTCTCTGTACCAAACAGATGTTTAATTTGACACAAAGTACGCAGTTTAGGCATACCTCTTACTTCAGAGATCCAGGTCTCTCTCTTTTCAAGTGATAGCAATTCTTTTCCTATTTTGAGATTAATTTCCACTTTGTCTGTAAAGACATCCTCACAACCCAGACCCACGTATAATTCATACACCTCACTTGCCCATCCTCCAATTTTATGCATGTCACATTCGAACACCTTTTTGGCTACTCTGTTGTCATCCATCCTCAACAGCCTATTCCACAACCTCATAATACACACACTCCAACGCTCCCTACAGGAGTCCCACCCCATGTCTCCGGTTGTAGCTGGTATTGGTGCAAATTTATGAACACCCATAAAATATCGGATGGCCCTGTTTTGGATTTTTTCACTCCTGGGAAAGTTTTTATAACCCCAGACCCCTGCCACATAGTCCAACACAGGACACACACAAGCCTGGAAAAGTTTGGTGTATGTAGAAAAACCAATATCCTTCAGCATCTTAGTTTTGCCTATAACTCCACCAAGAGCTCTGCTGGCTGACTCAGAGAGAACTGTAGTACCCTTTGAGAAATGCATATGTTCATCCAGGTATAATCCTAGATATTTATAACATTTTGTATAGTTCAGCTTTTTTTCTCCAAAATGAAATTGAAATGTACTAGTAGCTGAACGAGGATTCCTAAAATGCATTATTTCTGTTTTCTTTTCATTGATGGACATTCTCCATTTACTGCACCAAGCTTCTGCACATGAGAGCATTCTTTGCAGATCTTCTTCTGAGTCAGCCATCAAAATAATATCATCTGCATATAAAAGTACACTAATGTTTTCCCCTCCAAACTGTACCCCACATCCTAATGATTTAATTGTATTGGCTAGATCATTTATATATACAGCGAAGAGAGTAGGCGATAAAGCATCTCCCTGCTTGACACCAGAGGAAGTGAAAAACCAGTTTGTAAGAAATTCATTCACCCTCACACATGACTCAGGTGCACTGTAAAGGGAACAGATTGCATGATAAAATTTGATAGTCAGGATCACTGTGAACAAGAATCCATTGAAAATATCAGCAAACCTATAATTTCCCTCATGTTTAACCGTTGCACCGGGTATGAAAAAACTGCTTTCCCATCCATTTTGGCCTAGTCGGACACTTTACCATAAGTGCAGTAATAGATGCGCAACATATATTAAGCGGCAGCTGGCTTGACGGGGCATTTTCAACGGGCGGCTGGCGTGACCGCAGTAGTAAGGACCGTCTGCTTTTGCAAAAAAAAAAAAAAAAAAAAAAAAAAAACGCATGATTTGATGATTTGAACGTGTGCAGGAGAGGAGGAAAAACTACATCTAACCTAGGTCCAGCTTGTCCCAAATCAAAGATGAAATCCACCCGAAATGAGATCTCACACAATCTGCAAACGTTAAAAAGTTATTTGAAGTTTAAAATGTTTTTCTTACCTCGCTGTCGAGTGAATCCTGACGTGACTTCTGAGAAAAGAAAAGATGCTGCTGTCCGTCCCGTGTGCCTCGAGCGGAATGATGTAGACAGGTCCTGTCCTCCTAAAGTAAACGAACCGCCCACTAACAAAAAAGAAAAAGAAAAGTTGTGCGTGGGTGTGTTGTTGAACCTATTAAACGTCATAGACTACAGTAATTCAAGCATTTACAAAGACCCAAGTCTATTAATGCCTATAATAATCCTTCCTTCCTTTTCCTTAATTTCGTAAACTTTTCCCAACTCGCCTTTTTTATTAACAACTATTTTTATCATCTTTAGCAGTTAGTAAGCTGAGTTGTATGTAGCCTATTCGTCACACAATAGCACAGGGTAATGCGTAGTTAGTCATTTCTCTGCATGTTCACGTCTGTATGAGACACATTAAGAACCTTACACCTGCTTTTACATGTTTATAGCATGCGATAGACCCTGTCTGTAATACAATAAATCACATATGTCCACTAAAAATCACTAGTTTTGTCGTGTTGTGTCCCTGTTTGCATTCCTCCAGGCAGTTGGAGGGTGGGGCGGCTCGAGCTTAGCCTTCTATCCGCCTTTCCCCTCTCTCTCTCCGGCCTGAAACCTGTTGCTCTATGCGGGGAGACGTCAACGGTCCAAGTCGCCATTATCTTTTTTTTTTTTTTTTTGCGCAGCCTACACTTCAAACTCGATTTTAAAATAGCAAAGGATGAATATGTGTCGTGTTTCATGCAGAAAACGCCAACGAACTCTTTATAAAACGATTACAAAAACACATAAGTTGCAATAGAGGAAATGAGTTGAAACGAAACGCGGAGGTGGTTTCATATTTCCGGATATGTCCGCCCTAAATTCGGAGAAAATAAAAGTAACCCCCTGAAACCGTCTCAAACCACCGGGACCAAAGGTGGCAGCAGCGAGGAGGTGTATAGATCCACGGTAGCTCAACATCTCCGGTGAAAAAAATGCCAGTTTGATCCGGTTCAATCCAGTAAACGAAGAAGTTGTGTCCTCAAAAATGTCAACTGCAACAAACGTCTGTAAACGCTCCTAACCGGAACCATGTATGCGCATGCGTGAACTGACAGATATCAGGGTCTAAGATCATCAGAGGTCACTTGTTGTTTCAAAGCTTCTTGATGATATCTATAATAATAAATATATCTATCTCATTTATTCCTGCCTGAATCACTATGCAAACATGAGTAGTTGAACCTCAAGCAAGCTATAAGCCTACTGCAACATGAAGTTAAACAGTTGGTTCCAGGCTTGTGGAACCAACTGCCACCTGACATACGTGATGCCCCCTCCATTACTGCCTTTAAATCAAGGCTCAAAAACCCATCTGTACACCCTGGCTTTCCCTCCCCATTAGCTATCTGACTTCTACACTACTATATATGTTTGTGTGTGGAAGTCCGGGTTATATGTATTTTGTACTTTTATCTTTATTTTTTCTATTGTTGTTGTTGTTATTTTACCTTCATGTTGGCCCATGTTGGTCTACTGAATGCACTATGTACAGCTACTGAATGCACTATGTACAGCTACTGAATGCACTATGTACAGCACTTTGGTCAGTGAAAACTGTTATAAATGGGCAAATCCAGCTGTTTTTCTGTCTGTTTTTTAATAATTCTCCCGTGAGAACAATTGTGTCATTATCATGTCATGTCACGATCAGGCAGTTCAGGTACAGAGAAAGGGAATTCTGTTGAGGTGTGTGTGTGTGTGTGTGTGTGTGTGTGTGTGTGTGTGTGTGTGTGTGTGTGTGTGTGTGTGTGTGTGTGTGTGTTGAAGTACGATGGTCTGGTTGAGTATGGAGGTCATTTCACGACCAACACCATGACTCTCACAGTATACTGTTATACACCACTCCATATTTGGATTTTACACACACACACGCACACACACACACATGCCCACACGCACGCACACGCACACGCACACACACACACACACACACACATAGCTGCAGTGAGCATAAAGATCATCTTTGTACTATTTCATTTTCATTTAACTTTTATTTATCTAAACTGCAAGGTCATGATATTGAAATTGCTCTTTGGTTCTCACACACACTTTGAGTCAGAGAAAGTACCGCGGCACGTCTCTACTGATGAAGGACAAGACTGGGCTGCTATTACTGCATGTTTTTTCCGATTGCATTCATGAATTGCGTGGGAGAGAGAGACACACACTCACACACACACACACGCCCACACGCACACACACACACATGCACACACACACACGCCCACACGCACACACACACACACACAAAAATGTTGGATTTACCTCTCGGTGCGGTTTATCCGGAGCAGAGATGGAATGGATGTGCTGCTCTGTGCTGTGTGTAGCCGCTAACAACATTTTTAAACTGTAACGACTTGAAATATATCACGTTTGCAGTTGTATAAGCGTCTTTGAGTGCCTTGAAAAGCGCTATATTAATCCAATCCATTATAATAGCCTACATGAAACCAGCTGATAGTTTACACACCTTCCGCCGCATGCCTTAAAACACATCTCATCTCTTCAGACTGCACTTTGACTAAGAAGAAGATTATACTAAACATATAAAAGGCTATTGCCGTGATTCTTGTTGTTCTGAGTTTGTACCTTTATGGTTGAATGCAGTTAATGGAAGTCGCTTTGGATAAAAGCGTGGGCTAAATAAAAAGTAATAAGAGCGATTGATGTGTGGTGTAAAACCGCCCGGTAGGCTGTGTGTGTGTGTGTGTGTGTGTGTGTGTGTGTGTGTGTGTGTGTGTGTGTGTGTGTGTGTGTGTGTACGTGCGTGTGCGTGTGTGTCTGATGACGGGCTGTACAAACTTGTAATAAACGCACGTTGCAGTGTCATTTACATTAACGGCTCAGATATTGTCTAGAAGAATGTTGTGGCTTTAAACTTTGGGCTTCTTATCGCTGATAGACTAGTCGACAGTCGCCTAAATAAAAAGTACTAATACAAACTATAGTCTAAATGAAAACTAAATAAAATAAGCAGCTATACGTTCATCCCTGTTTAACTTTATGCTGCAGTAGTTTGCTGGAAGTTCAACTACTTTCATGTTTGCATAGTGAGTCAAGTATAGCCTTAACAAAACCACACACACGGCAGCACTTTCATCTGTTACAGTGAGTAACCTCTCATAATCCCTCAGGCTAATAAGACACTTGTTGGTTACAGTGAGAGGGTTCAGGCAAGGCAGGTTCAGTTTTTTTCGATTGCTAAACCACAGTGGGCACATCCGGAGCGACAAGTGCAAAACTCTAATCACAGTATGCAGAGCAGCGGTTAATTCAGACCAAACTCTAGCTCGTTTTTCATTGATTAAACACAACCTTCAAAACTCTACACACCTATCTCATGGCTTAACCACAACCTGCACAACACTGTGGATTTCCAGCACTTTTTTTCAAACGCTAACACACTACTGCCACAACTGTAAACCACACATTCAAAACAGAATGAATGCCTAG
>CASHTC010000279.1:204198-214198 GCA_949357725.1 Hyperoplus immaculatus
ACTAGTGATAAACTATTCTACAGATTATAACAGTGATTAAATGAATCCGTCAGACTGTTTATAGGGTCTTAAAAGCATTAAAAATTATCTAATATTTGGGGCGCCCTCAGCTCAGTTGGCAGGGCTTCCCCCTCCCCCCCATGGGCCTCGGCCAGCAGCGGACCCGGGTTCGATTCCAGCCCGCGGTCGTTCTCTGCATGTCACTCCCCTCTCTGCCCCATTTCACCTCTGTCTCTACACTATCAATAAAGCATAAAAATTCCCCAAAAATATCTTAAAAAAAAAAATTATCTAATATTCTTTAAATAAGGCCTAAAGTTATGGAATTGTACCTTTAAACTTAAGTATTGAACTTTCTTGACAAAAGGTCTGAAATGTTTTGATTGGCATTTTGTAGTATTAAATAAATACTTGGAGAGAGGTCGTTATGTGACAAAGAAGAGTATATACTATACACACACTTCACAAAGCTATTGTTACAGTATATCAATATGAGTTTATAATACATTTTCCTTATTAAAACTATGTTAAAATGCGTAGATATATAATATATAAGATATAAAATATATAAGATATAATTTTCGTTATATCCTTCCTACTTTTGCCACTATGGCCGTGACGTTAGTATTTTTTAAGTGGCATTAAAAAGGTTTCAGAAAGTCTAAATCTAACTTGGAGAGAGAGATTGCTGGTTTAATACATAACTATCTGCACTTTCTTGTTGTTACAGAGAGTCCATCACTTCTCCCTGATGGTAAGTGTTCACGATTATAACTTACTGAGAAATATGGGTCGCTTGTGGAAAATAATATTAGTTCCAGGCATTTTACTGCACTGTCTTGAGTTTACTATAGTGTGAGCTCGTCTTTCGTCACATCTCACTGCTGCTCTCTGTTGTTCCCTGTGTGTGTGTGTGTGTGTGCGTGTGTGTGTGTGTGTCTGTGTGTGTGTGTGTGTGTGTGTGTGTGTGTGCGTGTGTCTTTGTGTGTGTGTGTGTGTGTGTGTGTGTGTATGTGTGTGTGTCTGACAGATTCTCTTCAATGGAAGCTGCCTCTAATCATCTTGCCCATCATTGCCTTCATCATCCTCATCGTAGCAGGAGTGTTTTATTACCTCAGAAGAAAGACAAGAAGCCAACCTGCCCAACAACAGCACTTGAATGGAGACGCTCCCCATGAGGACCAACCCAATGGACAAGGCCCCAATGTAGAAATGATCCCTCTACAAAACGGACACATGTAAGTTCACTTAAATCTTGGGTGGAGGATTTGGGGAGAAAAATGGCAGTTGGGATAGAGATTTGAATCCAAATACCTCAACCGCTCCACTTGTTCTCTTTGGTCCCTCCCCTATGGTCCCTCCCTGACACGCTCTACACCAACAAAGTCGTGCCAAAAGTGAATGGACAGTCCCAACAGCCAATAAGAACAGAGAATCGGAGCCTCGCTCTGATTGGTCAAAGTGTACAGCTCACGTTAACTTTGACCAATCAGAAATCACATACCCCAGCTTTAAATGGTAAATTGACTCCACTTACAGGTAGCGCTTTTCTCTGGAGAATGCTGTCAGGGTGAGTGGGCGGCAGGCAGGCAGGCAGGCAGGCAGGCAGGCAGGCAAGCAGGCAGGCAGACAGGCAGGCAGGCAGGCAGGCAGGCAGGCAGGCAGGCAGGCAGGCAGGGCCCAAACGTAGGGATTTGCAGGTTAACGTCGATTTATTTGGCTCCAAAAAAGTCCAAAAGGCAAGGAATAGAGAGGGACACAGGGGACACAGGTAACACACACACACACACACACACGCTCGCACGCTCACTCACTCACTCACTCACTCACTCACTCACTCACTCACTCACTCACTCACTCACTCACTCACTCACTCACTCACTCACTCACTCACTCACATAGGCCCAATCTAGATCCACCCCCTACACCCTAACCCTATCCACTATCCCTCCGTTTGCGCGTTCGCGGGGAGGCCCCGCCATATTGAGTGTCGTCCCAAACCATCGAGCCTCGAGTGTAAGTGGGTGATAAAGCCCTCGATCACCGAGTCTGCATCGACGTTGGCTCAGCCCTACGTTTGACACAGGTGTCCGCCAATCAATTATGTCCGGAATGGAGGAGCTAACTTACAAATGAGAGTTCCAGGGAGTTTGTTTCCCGAATTATAAATGAAACGTACTCTTACCTCAAACAGACATTTGATTGATTATTTTTATGCAAAGCCCTAAATGACGGAACCGGAGGGTAGCCTACAATATCGGAACGAACATGTTGTTTTACACTTGTTGATTTGATTATGCCACTTGTCTACCGTTAGTGTATTTTCAATGCGTGGATAAAAGATAAAACGAAGCAGATGAAGAAAATGCCCACAAGTTAATAAGGGACAGTGATTATTATTTCCTTAAATTGTTAGTAAGATTTGTGTTTCTGTTACAGCCGATGAGGGGTAGTAATAGCGGCGGTGACGTCAGTCAGCTGGAGCGCATGACTTTTCTTATTTATGACCACCCTTGCAGTGCATTATAATTTATGCACGCTAATTAACTGCCGCGATTCGCCGGTGGTAATGGCAGATCATGACAAGTGGAATACATGTTTTAGCAGACTATTGTTCTTTTCCCTGGTTTTGTATGCTGTGCATGTAAACTAAAAGGATAAGTAAACAGCGGATCAAACACCCACCCGTTTTCTCCACAACAGACTGAGCCGGTAAAATTAAGAATATGCAGTTAGAAAATGTTTAACAACAAATAATTTATGCAGCCAAAAAAGCATGGGAGTGAGTTTGTTTTTATTCAATACTACATGTTACTCTCACATGCGTTGCCTATATGTAAAGAGTGTTTCAGGTCAAATATAAATGTGGTGGAATTCTATTTTAGGGTGAGAAATAAAGACTTAACAAACTAGTGTCTTCTTCCTGTTTCCGTCTGGCAAAAACGAGAGCTTGCCAAAGCCGCACCGTTGTTATACCCTCGCCCTTAATGATCGAGTGGCACTTCACAGCCGCGAGTGTGACTCCACAGAGAGTCACACTCGCTCACGGAGTGGGAGTGCCTAGGGAGTCATTTGGGATTGGGCCTCACTCTCACACACACACAGGACATGGGGAGAAACAAGACATACATACCAAAATAAAACAGGAAACACAGGGAAACCACCAAAACAAGACAAAACACAGACAGACCGTGACAAATGCACTAACACGATAGCAGCAGCAGCTACCACGCAGGGTGCAAGCTAACTATCAGGAGACATTTAGGGTTCAGTGTCTCTTTGCCCAGGGACACTTGGACATGTGGCGGGGAGACGGGGGATCCAACCACCGACCCTGTAACCCAGTGGACGACCGAACCGCCCTACACACTTCACCACATTTGCCCAACTAACTTAACTTCTACTAGTAGTGTGCTCTGCAAGTGTAACTTAAAGGTGCAGTCAGTGATTCTGGAGAACGCCTGTTGTCAAAAAATCAGTGAATATCTCCTCATGATCTGCTACCTGTCTGTACTGTGTGTGAGCTGGGAAACAAGTCCAGGGTTACACATAATTTATTAGGCCTACAATTATTTATATTTTGTATCTCCATAGAAACACTCACACGATTGAATTCTGTCCACAGAGAAGAGAACCAGACAGGAGAAGACGAAACAGACGCCCTCAATGATGTCATCGTGCAGGAGAATGGGAGCCAATGAAAAGCCTCGAAGTGTTTCACACACAAGTTTGAGAATTTACCTTTCAGTCATAAACTAGACACAATGACGGTACTGAAAAAGTTCACCAAATAATTTAGAAAAGCGATATTTTTTTTTAATTGGCTCCGGCCTTCGTTGCAGTGGTCGCAGGTTCGAATCCGACCCATGAACCTTTACTGCAGGTCATCCCCCTCTCTCTCTCTGGCTGCGTTCCGAATCGCATACTTTCTACTATATAGTATGTAGAAAAAAGATTTAGGATGTCCCGATTCTTGTGGCCAGATTTAGGATGGTTAGAATACCCGGATGGTCTACTTCATGCGGCCAAGATTGTTAGTGTTGAAAAGTGCATCCTATTTGGGCGATTCTGACCCACAATCCAGTGCGCACGTGAAGTGACGTAACATCGACGAAGCCTATAGGTCCATGTTATGAAAACAAACGGGGATGCGACGGATATAAAAGCAAGAGGCAAGATCAAGGCGCAATGTTATGATGAATTAAGAGAGAAAAGTATGTCCCAATAGTATGCCTACTGCATCCTAACTAGATTCTTTTTATCGTCAGATGTAGTATGTAGAATAGAAAAAAGAAAGAGTATGCGATTCGGAACGCAACCAATGTCTCTGTCTCTCTCTCTCTCTGTCTCTCTCTCTCTCTCTCTCTCTCTCTCTCTCTGTCTCCCCATTTCAACTCTGTACTGTCTAATAAAGCTTGAAAATGCCAATAGATAATCTTAAAAAATTTAAATTGAATAAACCAGTATTTATATATCTCACGAACCAAGGAATGTACATGTCAACATTTTTAAAGAAATAATATAATTGATAATATTTTTCTAGATCTGATTGCAAATATTCGTCCAATAAGAAATCACATGTCTAGAGGCTCCCAAACTATTTTTCTACATTCTAAGATTTGCACTTATCTGTGTTATTGTTTGAAAAGATCGTCTCAGGGAAAACTGTATGTAGCACACTGAAACTACTTGAATCATTCTACAAAGACTACAGTAGAGTACAATAGTAAAAGTACCATTTTTAATTTGGAAAGACCTTATGAAGTAGGCAACTAGTGCTTGATTTATGAAGTCAGTATCCCAGTCTAGCTCCAGGGATCTTTAAGTTAAAGTCAAGACATTTTTAAGATATTTTTAAGACCTTTTTAATTCCCTTAAAATGAAATGAAATGCCAACATCAGTCATACCAAGGCCACACTGGCAGAAGTAAGATGCTGTTAAGCTGAACATTGGATATGTGTTGTTCTGGTTTCTATGGTAACATCTGGCCCTATCAAATACACCTGAAATGAAAGATATGTGTCAGGTCTAAAACTGCTGCTTATGTTTGTATTTTGGTTAGTTTGCAATGTCAGACTGTTTGTATATTTTTATATATCGCTACTGTTTTTATTGCTTTTCTAATCATTGTACTGTGTGCACTTTTGTTTTACCTTGTAACCTGTCCTGTGCCATGCCTTGTTTTGTTATGAGTTGTAACTTTCTTGCTACGAGAAACTTGGTCAGAATGGGGCAAGCCTATAGTGAATATCCTTAGGCAAGACCCTTAAAGCTATCTGCCTAGATCCAGTTTGTACAAAACCGTCTTAACTTACTGTAACTCCATGTAATGTAATGCTGTGTTTTTTTTCCTTTTCTAACCTTGCTTTTTTGCACTGTAAAAAAATGTTTAATTTTAGTTTTGCTGAGACAGAGATGAAATGTGTCAGAGAGGGGAATGACATGCAGAGAACGACCCGGGCTGGATTCTAACCCATCGTGGGGGAGGGGGGGGGAGGGAGGGGGGAGGGGAGAGGGGGGTTCTAACCACTACACCATGAGTGTCCTCAATTTCAGAAATGTTTTAACCTGTAAAGTGTTCTTGTCTCAGCAACACTTAAAACTTTGTCTCATCTATTCTACTGTCAAGAAAAGAGAAAGGTTAGATTATGATTTGATGAATTATGATGTCATTTTTTTCAACACCATCTTAAAATGACAATAAAATATGATAAAGAAAAGTGAACTGTGACTTATTTTGTACTGAATGAAACATGTCTTTTTTTTTGGCATTTTTTTCTTTATTGGTAGTATAGAGACAGAGTTGAAATGGGGCAGAGAGAGGAGTGACATGCAGAGAACGACCGCAGGCTGGAATCGAACCCGGGTCCGCTGCTGGCCGAGGCCCATGGGGGGGACGCCCTACCAACTGAGCTAAGGGCCCATGGGGGGGACGCCCTACCAACTGAGCTAAGGGCGCCCCATTACATGTCTTTTTTTGAACAAGGAATGCACATAAAGGAAATGAATAAGGTATCATAAGTTTTAGTCAGTGATTCTGGAGAACGATTGTTGTCAAAATCAACTTTTGTCAAAATCAGTGAATATCTCCTCATGATCTGCTACCTGTCTGTACTGTGTGTGAGCTGAAAACATATCTGGTGTAAATAGTACACAGCCTAGGCTCTGTAAACAAAGTGGGCCACCATGCCATTTTACAGAGCCTAGGCTGAGTATTAACACTGGATTTCTTTAAGCGCGCACACAGTACAGACAGGTAGTGGATCATGAGGAGATATTCACTGATTTTGACAACAAGCGTTCTCCAGAATCACTGACTCCAATGTTAAGTTCAGAAAATCCAAAAAAAAAAAAAACGTTGTTGGAAGTGTGTAAAACTGAAATCTGCTTCTTAGCTCTTTGGTGTCTAGTCTACAAGTAAACACACACACACACACACACACACACACACACACACACACACACACACACACACACACACACACACACACACACACACACACACAGAAACGTTACCAACATTTTTACCTGGATACAATACCTGCCTAAAATATCCAATAGCAGTCTTTAATCCACCAAAGGTTAAGGTTATAACTTGCTGTAGACATTAAAACACATCTGCATTGTGTGTTCTCAAAACGAGATGAAGAATGTTAACATCAGTACACTCTTAAATGTAGATTTTTTTACTTTTACTTTTAGAAAAGAAACCACACATAGACAGCCATTTAAAACCACTTTATTTGGCACAAAACAATAATCAGAAATCATACAAACTAAGCATTGTTGATTAACTGTGAGTGATTCTAATTCATAGCCATTAATAGCTGGCGTAGATTTTTGTCAATAACCAAAAGAAACACACATTTTTAAACCATACCCCTAAAGCAAGCAAGCCAATTACATTATGCAAAAATAATAATTTATCTTTTACATGATTATAAAGGAAAGAAATGGTCACTTAGGTCTTAAAAACAAAAAAAAAAATAAACAAAAAATGTGTCTCAAATCGTTCTAAATAAGTCAAGTACAAATTCTGAAAAGGCACCATGAATACATATGAAAATACAGCACATTTTATGATAACCTGGGCAGTAGTTCAATGGCTTAAAATCTGCATTAATCAATATTTTTGCTTTGTGATAACACCAAATGAGACGTGACATTATTCATGTTAAAAAGGCACTAAACATTTCTGCCTGTTTTAGCTTCAAGTTTCAGTTATTGGAAACGTATTTAGTGACAGGACGTGATTTAGAAGTATTTTTTAAAAACATATGTGACACAAAATGTAGTATATTTTTACATCAATAAAATGAGATAAGACCCAAATACAGAAGTACAGATACAAGTAGAGTGATTAAAAACCAAACAAAATGAGGAAATAAGACTAAATAAAAATAAAAAGGTTAAAGCTGTACCATGTAACTTTGCTATTTGGAGTGTATTTAACGTATATTTGGCGCCAGCTCTGGTAGAAAGTGGTCATTACAGGGTATAATATATATACTGCTATTCCCAAAATACAAAAGCTAGTATCAACTGCATAGAAACAGCCCCAAAAATATATCCAGCTATAGGGCTCTGAGAATATTTTTTAAAGCAATAAACAATGTCATCCGAATTGTTTTTAAATGGAATGGTTATTTTCTATTTCTATTCATTGGCTTTTCTAATGTGTATTGTGTATTCTAATCTTGCCCCCTGTAAAGCACTTTGAGTGGCCTTGTGTCTGAATTGTGCTATAGAAATAAACTTGCCTTGCATTGCCTATTTTGGATGGAAAAGCAGAGAAAAAAAATATATATATATATTTTTTTTTTACTCAAAATATTCCACAGTACAGCTTTAGGGACCCTGAAGGCCAAGGATATCACGTTAAACTTTAAAGTTGATTTGTGAACATCCCGGTACAAACTTGTACAATAATCTGAGTCGGTGCTCCGAGGAACTTTCAGTTTGTGTTCATTCTAGCGCCCCCCTTTGGACTAAAAGCGGTAGTGTTTTTACCACGCCAGCTGTTGTTCCTGGGTGAGCGTATATACCCATGACAAAGGCATTAAGAAAAACTATATAAAAATAACATTATTTTGCACTTATGGTCTCGTTTGCTGTTACATGTAATTTATGATCATTTTAGGAAAAATGAGACTGTTTCAGAAACATTTAAAAGTTCCTCTTAGCACCTTTAAATATCACAAACGTGTATAGTTGTCTGTACAATACATGTGCCATTTGACTCATATATATATTAAAATAGGTATAAACCATTATTAATGAATCTCGAAACTTCCACAGTTGAAGATTTTCATATTATCATCATATTAAGAAGATTATTTTACTATCATTTCTATATAGATTAGTATAAAACGTCAAACAAACATTTACTAGTTTTTTTTGTGGGAGTGTTGTCTTGTAAACGAAGCCTGAGTGTCTCTCTAACCGTTCATCTAAACTACTTCACACTTAGTGGCTGTGTTGTAAAAGCCCTACTAACGTCCTCCCTCCTACATACTCAACATGTATATACTACATACTGTCTACTTAACCATCCATTGTGTATGCGAGGTTCGTCGGACCGTTTACACTGAAGTATACAGTAAGCAATAAAGAATTTTAAAAAAACTTTCATGTCGTTTGAAAAGACGCAATGCACTGTGGGGCGGTTGACTATAGGAAAAGTATGTGTTAGTAGGGCTTTTAGTAGGAGTAGGACGTTAGTAGGACTTTTCCAACACAGCCAGTGGGTGTGTTGCTGGTGTATAAAGGTAGTGCAATGCTGAGTATGAAGCTGTTTGGACACAAAACTATGTCCAATAATAATAAATATAATGAAAAATGTTTAGGAAAAGCTGATTGCAGTGGCTTCCCTGTGACTTCAATAAAAGAGAGTGATGGGGGGGGGAGGTATTACTTTTGTTATGTAATACAATAAGCAACAGCCCTGAGACAGAGATGAAATGTGTCAGAGAGGGGAATGACATGCAGAGAACGACCCGGGCTGGATTCTAACCCGGGTCTGCTGGGAAGAGGACTGAGACTCTATGGAGGGGGGGGAGGGGGTGTTGTTAGCCCTTGTGGGTTGGGCATTATGTTTATGCCTGAACCAATAATACATTAAATCAAATTTATCAATCATCAGTTGGTAGGGTGTCCCCCCCATGGGCCTCGGTCCAGCAGCGGACCCGGGTTTGATTCCAGCCCGCGGTCGTTCTCTGCATGTCACTCCCCTCTCTGCCCCATTTCAACTCTGTCTCTACACTATCAATAAAGCATAAAAATGCCAAAAAAATATCTTAAAAAAAAATCATTACCTAGCTAGCACCCCCTGCCACTGGACTTTTTCAGCTATTGTCGTTGTGCCTTGTCAACTCGTATCTGAACTAGTTGCATCATTAGCAACTGCTGGTTCCATCTTAATCTTCTGAGGCGCAGGAGTGTAAAAAACATCTATTTCTGCCTCTGGCGAGTAGATTTCTAGTAAATAGTTTTTAATAAATGTTAAAAGTAGCTTAAAATGCGTCAGAATTTCTATTATATCCTTCCTACTTTTGCCAGCATTGAATTTTCATTTTAAGTGGCATTAAAAAGTCTCAAATTTAGGGTCAGAAGAGTTTTTGTTGTCTATTATTTTTAAAGCGCTATATACCTGTAAGTGGAATCAATGTACCATTTTACATGTGTCCGTTTTGTAGAGGGATATTTTCTACATAGGGCCCATGTCCATTGGTTTGGTCCTCATGGGGGGCGCCACATTGGCCTCCTGTCTTTCTTCTGCGGTAACAAATCACTCCTGCTAAGACGAGGATGAGGAGGACGATGGAGGCAATGATGGAGGAGATGATAATAAGAGAGCGGTTCCATGGACGAGAATCTGTTGGATACACACACACACACACACACACACACACACACACACACACACACACACACACACACACACACACACACACACACACACACACACACACACACACACACAAAAGCGCTATATAAGTG
>CASHTC010000279.1:219281-239281 GCA_949357725.1 Hyperoplus immaculatus
TGAAAATGCGTGGGGGGGGGGTGGGGGGGGGGGCTATATCTTGCATATAAACTGCACCTATACAACCAAGCAGCATTTGAAAGGTCATAATAAATTAATCATCATATAAATTTCATTGTTAAATCATCACATCATTGCTTCACTCATGAGTTGGCGAATCAACACAAAGCTTTTGGAAACTTCAGGAATGTGACTTACCCTGCGTTCCAAATCACATACTCTGACTTTTTCCTACACTACATACTAAAGTACAGAAGAGTTTTAGTCTTTTTACTACACTACATACTAAAGTACAGAAGAGTTTTAGGGCCACAGACAGGAGAGAAAGAAAATCAGATAAGGAAGATTTTTTTTCATTATGTCGAGAAATGTCAAGAATAAAGACGAATACTCCAAAATGCTATTGGAGTTAGTGCGGCCATTTATGTATTTTCAGCATACTACAATTGACGTGCATGAATTTGGGACATCCTGAATCTTTTTCTGGCATACTAAATAGTATGGAAGTATGGGGATTAAAGGGTTAATGTCTGTGTCACTCCCAAACAACAGCAAGATACAAGGAAGAGATGAGAGCGATTGTGGAAATTACCCTTAAAGGTAGAGTCAGTGATTCTGCACAATGCTTGTTGTTAGAATATTTTTTTAGCAGACTGCACCTTTAAAACATTATGACATTACAAGAGCAACAACTAGACTTACCCATTCAGTGTCTGTGGTTTGTTGTTGCGGCGCTTCTTGAGGTAAAGCATTCCTCCGATGAAGAGAAGGAGGAAGGCAAGGATGGAGAAGGTGATGATTAAGAGTCTGATGATCTGTAACACAGACAGACAGACAGACAGACAGACAGACAGACAGACAGACAGACAGACAGACAGACAGACAGACACATACACCATTAGTGAGACATGAATCCATTGGCAAATGAGTTGACACAAAGTTGATTAAGCCTTTTATCAGCTCCACAAAACTCTCTCTGTATTTCTCAGTATGGCAGCGTTTACAAACTGGTGTCTCCCCCCCCCCCTCCCTCCCTGACACTGGTGCAGGAGCTCAGAAAAATCCCAAGAAGAGCCCAAGAAATGTTTCAGTTGTTGATTACACGTGGCATTTTTGGAATTATCATTAACTTCTACTTTCCCAGCACTACAATACTTTGAGTGACACCTGTGTATTAAACTATTCATAAAGCGTTTGACCCTGTACAAAAAAAACTAACTAAACTCTGCCACCTGTGTCATGGTTGTTGTGTCCTTGGGCAAGACACTTCACCCACCTCGCCTCGTGTGAATGTGTATGACTGCTGTATGTTTGAGGTGGTGGTCAGAGGGGCCGTAGGCGCTGAATGGCAGCCACGCTTCCGTCAGTCTGCCCCAGGGCAGCTGTGGCTACTATGGTAGTTTACCACCACCGGTATGACTGTGTGTGAATGAATGGAACCTGGAACCCTGTAAAGCGCTTTGAGTACCTTGAAAAGCGCTATATAAATCCAATCCATCATTAAATGAGACTAAACACGGCAGATAGAGAGATACTCAGTTAACACTTACCGGCACCAGCAGAGAGAAGTTGTGGACATTCTGTAACAGAAAGGTTGGCATGGCTGTGGTTAGTTTTCATGCTGAAGTGTGTCAGCCAATGAAAGACAACTTTACAGATTAAAAATAAACCCCTCTCTCTTCAAACCAGTGGTTTTCTAAGTATGATTGTACATATTCCTATTACTACTTTTATTATTAATAAGTAAGAGTCCCCCCCACACCATCATAATAATATAAACACAATATAAAATGCAAAATCATCAAATACACAACAAGCTGATAAAGAGACTTATTAAAGCCACTACGAGTAAGTCGGCACGTTGGCGACACCTTTGAACAAAAGCGGTAGTATTATTACGACGCCAGCTGTCGTGAAGCTGTTTTCTAGCTCGTCCAGGGAGTGCAAGAATTCAAATAATCAGGAAGCAATATAGTGCGTGTCCGTGTGTTGAAAGTGTGAGGGCACCGGACTCTTTTCGGCTCCGTGAGTCTATGGGTGACACAGCATCAACTAATGCCAGTAAGTGCTAAACACACCTGATTGCAATGAGTTGATGCATTGTCACCTCTCACGGAGCTGAACGAGTCCCCGTGTCCTCACACAAAGCGAATGAACGAGAGATGGCAGTTAGTTAGTATGGATCACGATGAGGTAATGTGTTTATGTTGTAAATAATGACTATTTCAGATGAATAATGGTCATCTGATGATGCTGGTGAGGCAAAGTAAACTTTGTTTTAGTAGGCTACCGCTCATTCATTTAGGAGTAAACAGTGCAGTCTAGTTTCGCTGCGTGAAATTTTGTGTACGTTGCTTGGCAACGCCCGCCCGCCCGCCTATCACTCTCCCTTTTAGCTTTTCTTCATTGCATTTTCTTTTTTTTTCTTTGATGGTTCAGCCCCGTTATCAGTCATTATGACGACAAACAACTGTCTCAAACAAGGCTCCCGCTCCCCCTCCCTCACCTGGAGGGATAGGCTTCTCAAATCACGTTCCTGCGCCACGCTGAAATCTGCGACCAATACGGATATGTGACCATAGAGCATGCACGCATGAACCGAACAATCGGACTAGGTGTACGACCAGATCAAATGCAGTAATAAAAACTATTTAAAAACGTCTTTCTTTGCACTGATGGTCTGGTTTGCTGTTAAAGAGGACCTATGATGCTTTTTGACTTTTATGACCTATAAACGTTGTTATGATGATTCATAGTCATGCTTAACCATACTAAATTATCAAATAATGACTTACATGCATTTCGACGTATTCCCTGCTGACCGTCTGGGGTGTCTGCTGCCGAGCACGTAAACACTATTCTAGACAGTCGAGAAGTCACGTGTTCAAAGCGGTCTACCCTTTCATAATTCGTGACGTCGCATAAAACTTCGTGACTTCACCACGCGGATGTTTCCATGTATGGTAATGCTGTCACTTCCCTGTTCGCGTCTGCCTCGCGTCTGCCTCGCGCCCTTATAGGTCCATGCTCGCGCTTCCCGCCACTGAAAAGTGTTCCGAAGGAAGGTAACCAATCACAACGGAGTGGGGTTTGCAGGAGGGGGGGGGAGGGTAGCGGAGATGGCCGATGCACAGGCGGAGGGAGCGGAGATTGCCGAAGCACACACACTCAAGTGTTGACAGGACGTGCTGGATCGCCAAAATAAGAGAAAGAGCTTCACGAAAATCTACATAGTTTTTTGTGATGTGATTCGTGTCAGGTTGCTCTATAGCAGTGTAAAACAAGAAATTAAGACCAGAAAAGTAGTATAATAGGTCTTCTTTAAAGGTAATTTATGATTATCAGAGGAAACATGAGGCTGTTTAAAGATATTTAAATGTTACTCGTAGCCGCTTTAAGTGATTTGACAGGATGGAAATAGTGTCCCCCCCATAGAGTCTCAGTCCTCTACCCAGCAGACCCGGGTTAGAATCCAGCCCGGGTCGTTCTCTGCATGTCATTCCCCTCTCTGTCTGTCTGTCTGTCTGTCTGTCTGTCTGTCTGTCTGTCCTCTTCACAGCAGACCCGGGTTAGAATCCAGCCCGGGTCGTTCTCTGCATGTCATTCCCCTCTCTGTCTGTCTGTCTGTCTGTCTGTCTGTCTGTCTGTCTGTCTGTCTGTTCTCTTCACAGCAGACCCCGGGTTAGAATCCAGCCCGGGTCGTTCTCTGCATGTCATTCCCCTCTCTGACACATTTCATCTCTGTCTCTACACACACTATCAATAAAAGCATTTAAAATGCCCAAAAAATCTACGTATCTTATAACACTATTGAAAAAAACCATCTTGGCGTTTCATCAGAGCTTCTGTTTGAAAAAATAAAAGTGAAAAGTGAAGATAAAGTAGAATTAAAAAAAAAAAAAAAAAAAAAATAGGAATAAAAAAAAAAATATTAAATTATAGCTTACCCGCTCTTGGAGTATTTAATGTGAGCTGGTGCCCGCCTCCACACCATATCAACACCGTCTTCAAGGCCTTTGCACACAGCGTAGTGGATCTGGTCTTTTCACACAAACCAGACAGCGAGAGACATCAGGAGGGGGAGGGGAGGAACAGGCAGGCAGGGGGACAGACACATCAGTTCTTTTCCAGAGATTCACTTCATCATAGTTGGATTCATACATCAGTGTTGAGTTGACCGCTGCTGGATCAGTGGAGTTGTAACAATCCATCCTGAGACAGAGAGAGAGAGAGAGAGAGAGAGAGAGAGAGAGAGAGAGGAGAGAGAGAGAGAGAGAGAGAGAGAGAGGGAGAGAGAGAGAGAGAAAATGGAAAGTTATCTTTAAACCTGCAGTGTGTAGAATATTGGGTTTTATTTCCCAGCAGATTTTGTAGAAAATAATTATAATATCCATAAGTACGTTTAATTTAGTGGCATAATAGCTGAAAAAAAAGTTTTGAATTAATTTTTTTTTCCCTTAGAAAGGGTCTCATATATGTCCATATTTCTGCATATTTTGGACCAAGGCCTAGTGCCGCCATCTTGAAAGTATCATAGTTGGAATGTCATCAGGTGCATTGTTTAAAATGTAGAATTGTTCTTGTCCTTGAAGGCCGCTGTAGCTTCTGTTATTATTCAAAAGGGTTGGGGTTACCCAGGGAGCGTTGCATTCTAGAACTTAGTAGAACTTTCTAGATGATGTCATATTACACACTGCACCTTTAGGTTTGACTCACATACACAAGGACCAAATATTCTCCTCAGTTTACCACTGTAAATGGTCTCCACTTATACAGCGCTTGTCCCTGGTTTTTTTTTTTTCCACAGACTCAAAGCGCTTTACATTGTAGTATGTGGACTGTATATCTAAAGGCACATGTTGATAGACAGACAGACAGACAGACAGACGGACGGACAGACAGACAGACAGACAGACAGACAGACAGACAGACAGACAGACAGACAGACAGATAGATAGATAGACTCTCTGTTCTACTATGAGATGGAGTGAGAGACTCAAAACAGGTTATGTATTACACCACACACTCTGAATAAATAGACAGACAGACAGACAGACAGACAGACGGACAGACAGACAGACAGACAGACAGACAGACAGACAGACAGACAGACAGACAGATAGATAGATAGATAGACTCTCTGTTCTACTATGAGATGGAGTGAGAGACTCAAAACAGGTTATGTATTACACCACACACTCTGAATAAATAGACAGACAGACAGACAGACAGACAGACGGACAGACAGACGGACGGACGGACAGACAGACAGACAGACAGACGGACGGACAGACAGACGGACAGACAGACAGGTCAGATCTAGTAACTTAACAAATCAAACCACAACATGACAGTTATAGCGAGTGAATGCATTTCCTGTATGCAGACAGAGTGGAAGGGACACGTCTGGACATGTTCTACAGCTATAACCCACTACTGTGTTATCACCACGTTGCCATTGGTTTATCAATTTTTTTTTTTAAGATTATTTTTTGGGCATTTTTAAGCTCTATCAGACAGTACAGAGTTGAAATGGGGAGACAGAGAGAGAGAGAGAGACAGAGAGAGAGAGAGGGGGGGGGGATGACCTGCAGTAAAGGTCCACGGGTCGGATTTGAACCCGCGACCACTGCAACGAAGGCCGGACGGAGCCAATATGGTACGCACTCTATCCACTCCACCACCAGAGCGTACCTGCTTTATCTTTTTAACAGATCAAATAGCCCTGGCACCAAAAACAGTCAGATAGTTCACCTCTGATTTATGTTAAATATGAACTCAGGGGGCGCCCTTAGCTCAGTTGGTAGGGCGTCCCCCCCATGGGCCTCGGCCAGCAGCGGACCCAGGTTCGATTTCAGCCCGCGGTCGTTCTCTGCATGTCACTCCCCTCTCTGCCCCATTTCAACTCTGTCTCTACACTATCAATAAAGCATAAAAATGCCCAAAAAATATATAGAAAAAAAAAATTAACTCAGGACTCTGACTTGGCACCTAATGTATTGTATTTTGGTGTGGGTGTTGCACGCTCTGAAGCCTATTAATTTATTTACAACTATTGTTATGTATCTTTTTTTTTTTTTTTTTTACCTTTATTTCTACAGGTAAATCCCATTGAGTCCGAAGACTCTTTTGCAAGGGAGACCTGTTCCCATTCCCACGTTACCATTCACACACACATTCATACACCGATAGCAGGCTAACTATCGACATTCACACGAGGCAAGGTGGGTGAAGTGCCTTGCCCAAGGACACAACAACTGTGACACAGGTGGCAGGGCGGGGATCGAACCTCCAACCCTTTGATCATCAGCCGACCCGCTCTACCAACTGAGACACAGTCGCCCCAAATCTGTAATCTAGTCACTGTTACCTCTACTGTATTTGAATGTATGCGATTGATGATTTATTATTTGTATTGTAATTGGACCCCAGGAAGACTAGTCTGCCTGCGTCTGCCTGCGTCTGCCTGCGTCTGCCTGGGGTCTGCCTGCGTCTGCCTGGGGTCTGCCTGGGGTCTGCCTGCGTCTGCCTGGGGTCTGCCTGCGTCTGCCGCTCCTGCGTCAACTAATGGGGATCCACAACTAAACAATAAACAAACACTGTACCAGAGGCTCATGTTGATGGTTAGTGGTTTGCCACCGCAGCTGTTTGAGCAGATTAAAGCACTTATGAAAGGCATGTCAACCATCACACCCTCTCTGTTCTACTATGAGGAGTGTGAGGCTTAAAACAGGTTATGTATGACACACACACACACACACACTCTCTGAACAGACAGACAGACAGACAGACAGACAGACAGACAGACAGACAGACAGACAGACAGATAGACAGATAGATAGATAGATAGATAGATAGATAGATAGATAGATAGATAGATAGATAGATAGATAGATAGATAGACTCTCTGTTCTACTATGTTCTACTATGTTCTACAGACAGACAGATGGACGGACGGACGGACAGACAGACAGACAGACAGACGGTCAGATCTAGTAACTTAACAAATCAAACCACAACATTACAGTTATAGCGAGTGAATGCATTTCCTGTATGCAGACAGAGTGGAAGGGACACGTCTGGACATGTTCTACAGCTATAAACCACTACTGTGTTATCACCACGTTGCCATTGGTTTATCAATTTTTTTTTTTAAGATTATTTTTTGGCATTTTCAAGCTTTATTAGACATTACAGAGTTGAAATGGGGGGGGGGAAGAGAGAGTGAGAGAGAGAAAGAGAGAGAGAGAGAGAGAGAGAGAGAGATCCACGGGTCGGATTTGAACCCGCGACCACTGCAACGAAGGCCGGATACACTGCTATAGATACACTTCTAGGTTAAGACGTTATTGATGCAATAGCCTGTTTATCTTATAGGCTAATATGCAATTTGTATGTATTTTTGTTTCTCCTTTTCATACTGTATGATGTGTTATATGGACCTGTGTCTGCAATAAAGCTTTATTATTATGACCTGCATAACATTGGCTGAGCACTAGAGTAGCAGATATCAAACAATAGGATGTTGAATTTGAATGATAACTAGGTGCTACTCGTACATGTAATAATAATGCTACAAATATAGATAGAGAGCATAGCGGGGGAAGTGAAACAATGCCAGTGAGTTAAATCAATAGAGATGAGAAACAATTTTTGGGGGATTTTTGGGTTTTTTCCCTGATTCCAATGCGGTGCAATATGATCTAGAGATGAAACCTCCTCTAGGAAATGCTAGCTTGTGATTTTGTGCAATAAAATAAAAGTGACTTGACTATGAAGGTTGAAAGCAGAGTTTGGACGGTATCTAGTTAGCGAGGTGCTGACACCCACACGATGGGGGGGAAGGGGGGGGACGCAAATTCTATAACATTTTAACAATGTGTGTCTGTCTATATGTTTACGCCTTTTGTTTTCTTTATTTCTAAAATGCTATTTCAGGGGGCGTTCTCTGCATGTCATTCCCCTCTCTGACCCCATTTCATCTGTCTCTCCAAAACCATAAAAAAAAAAGCTTGAAAAATGCAAAAAAGCACTTTTGTATCTGTGGGGGCCCACCGTGTCTGGATAAAGCCTGTGTCCATTTAAAGGTGCAGTGTGTAATATGACATCATCAAGAAAGTTCTACAAAGTTCTAGAATGCAACGCTCCCTGGGTAACCCCACCCCTTTAGAATAATAACAGAAGCTACAGTGGCCTTCAAGGACAAGAACAATTCTACATTTTAAACAATGCACCTGATGACATTCCAACTATGACACTTTCGAGATCGCGGCACTAGGCCTTGGTCCAAAATATGCAGAAATATGGACATATATGAGACCCTTTCTAAGGGAAAAAATAATAATAATAAAAAAAAAATCAGCTATTATGCACTAAATTAAATGTACTTATAGATATTATAATTATGAAAATAAATCTGCTAGGAAATAAAACCCAAAATTCTACGCACTGCAGGTTTAAAGTAACGGTTACCACTTTACCACAAATTTAGGCATCACAATTGAGGACAAACTGTTTTAAATTTCACGTGGAAATTGAATCTGGGATATTCTTTTTTTAGGAACAAGGTGTGTGTTCCGGCGCTGCTAGGTTACGGTTTGTAGCTGCCACATTCTGGGCGGTCTTGGACTACGCCGGTGTTCTGACATTTTCTGCTCCCTTGTCAAAATCTGACGGGTAGCAGAAAATGACAAGTCACCGGGGATGATGTGTTTATGAATGACTATTGCACAACTACAGTTCATATCCACTTACATATTCCTCAAGGGGAATTCTGTGTGTGTGTGTGTGTGTGTGTGTGTGTGTGTGTGTGTGTGTGTGTGTGTGTGTGTGTGTGTGTGTGTGTGTGTGTGTGTGTGTGTGTGTGTGTGTGTGTGTGTGTGTGTGTGTGTGTGTGTGTGTGATGTGGTTAAATGTGTAAAGTGATTTGTGTAATGCTGCTGTTAGCAGATAAAGTGTCTTTGTGAGTGTGTGTGTGTGTGTGTATGTGCGTGTGTGTGTATGTGCGTGTGTGTGCGTGTGTGTGTGCGTGTGTGTGTGCGCGTGTGTGTGTGTGTGTGTGTGTGTTTGTGTGCTGTGAGGAAAGCTGATGAGTAATGACTCAAGCCTGTTTATGAACTGCACCTTACACTCAATGTTACATTCTGGAAAGATAAGGAGTAGGGTGTGTCTAGGTAAACAGGGGATCCATCTACGTGTGTTTCAGCTGATCTATCTGAAACTAACAACAACATGTAACCAATAAAAATCATACTAAACGAAAAAAAAAAACTAAAGTGAAACAACATGACAGTAGAGATGAGAAACTTACTTAAAGGAATACTTCACCCATACATAACTGGCCTCCTATCACTATAAAATCACTATTATAATATAATGAATGAGGTTTTTCTTCCCTTAGTCTTCCCTTGGCCCAGCTGTCCTGTTAATCCTAACCCTACATTTTACCATGTGTGATGTCACGCATGGAAAATGGAGAGTGAGACAGTGAGACCATAAAAAACTATTTCTGTCTTTTCTCAGGCTAGGATGAACCGATTTCTAAAAATGTTTGCACATTTATACTACATAGGCAAGGCAAGTTTATTTCTAAAGCACATTTCGGACACAAGGCCACTCAAGGTGCTTTACAGAAGCAAAATTATATAGAGCACACATAAAAAAAAAGGAAAAAACTAATGAAAAACATGAATAGATACATAGGATCTCAGAGTTCATTACACCTTCATATTTGCACCGGTGAAGTAGGTCTTTAACAGGTTTTTGGGGGATTTTCCCTGATTCTAAAGGTGTGGCAATATGATCTAGAGATTGTGAAACATCCTCTGGGAAATGTGAAACCTTTGCATCATGACTTTGCACGTAGTTAAGTTCTCAGATTGTTTGCATGACTTGAATGTTTGAAATATCACAGTAGCTCTTGTGACTTACGGGGCTTTTGTGAACATCAAATACCTCAGCTCCCCTATTACATCTCCCAACCTCTTAAAATAGTCTCACTGCGCGCTGTCAACTGGACTTCAGAACTTTGCACTGCTACAAATTCATCTATGCTTGGACTATTTCACAGCTACATCCCCACTTAGATATGTCACATAGACATAGTGTGTGTGTGTGTGTGTGTGTGTGTGTGTGTGTGTGTGTGTGTGTGTGTGTGTGTGTGTGTGTGTGTGTGTGTACACTTCCTACTTAAATATACCACACAGACAGTGCAGCTACATTCTCCTACTCTGTCCCCTGCACCTAGCCTGGCTCCGCCCGCCTACCAACTCCCGGCCAAATTTCATTTTCCCTTCAGTAGTCAGTCTGGGGCTGCGGTGAATTCACGTGTTTGAGCTCAGGAAAATTTTCGGCCGTCCAATCAGCGAACAGAGCGAGTGGCTGAGAACGATGACGTCGAAGTCGCGCTCCAGTTTCAGTTGAATGCTGCGACCAAACGTTATGCGATTGGTTGGCAGATCCAGAGTGACACTGGGCAGATCCAATAGATTTAAACTTCAACAGACATCCGCCTTCAAGTGAGTGAACGTTTGCCAAATAGAGCAGTTCCAGACCTTCTGTACAAATGAAATGAAGTACGATAGTCGGGTAGGACCAGGCTACCCTGCACCTGGGACAAGCTTTACATTCCACAGGCCATTTCAAACTCAGTTTAAAACCTGAAGAGGTCATCTGCGGAACCTCCGATTACTGCACACTTGCACTTTGACTTGTATTAATATGGTTTTCTTTATTTACCGGTATTGCCTTTGTAATTTATGTCTGTCTTGTCTTTTTTTCTTGTCTTTTTTTCTGTCTGTCTGTCTGTCTGTCTGTCTGTCTGTCTGTCTGTCTGTCTATCTGTGGTCTAACATGCTTCTCTTGAGAATGAGACCCTGTGTATCACACATTACTCTAGATTAAAGAGCCCTTTGTATTAAACCTGCCTTGCCTGAACCCTGTCACTGAAACAGACTCTGGAGGCTCATAATGTCACCAAGACATAATGTGCCAAGGTCAGGAGGGTGTGTTGCACTCCCTTTGGCATAAACCTGACCGCATACTAACAAGACACTGAGCTACAGGAATTCAGAGGTTAACCACTGCAACAGTAGAAAGGACAGCTGTGTGTGTGTGTGTGTGTGTGTGTGTGTGTGTGTGTGTGTGAGTGTCTGTCAAGTGATGTGGTTAAATGTGCAAAGTGATTTGTGTAACACTTCTGTTCTGCGGAAGTGTGTGTGTGTGTGTGTGTGTGTGTGTGTGTGTGTGTGTGTGTGTGTGTGTGTGTGTGTGTGTGTGTGTGTGTGTGTGTGTGTGTGTGTGTGTGTGTGTGGCTGGCAGTGAAAAAAAAAAGCTGTTTAAAAAAAAAAACGTCTTAACGACTTATTTAAGTGGGATTTTGTTTGGTGGCTTGTGTGTGTGTGTGTGTGTGTGTGTGTGTGTGTGTGTGTGTGTGTGTGTGTGGCTGGCAGTGAAAAAAAAAAGCTGTTTAAAAAAAAAAACGTCTTAACGACTTATTTAAGTGGGATTTTGTTTGGTGGCTTGTGTGTGTGTGTGTGTGTGTGTGTGTGTGTGTGTGTGTGTGTGTGTGTGTGTGTGTGTGTGTGTGTGCGTGCGTGATAAGACTTATACAGCTGTTACAAAGAAACCACAAAAGCATCCCTGTTGTAGTTAGTTTAAAAAAACCTCTCTACTTTTCCTGGAACCATTGTCACCTGGTGTTTTTACCACATTACATGACACTATGTTTGAGGGGAGGGGTCTGAGTGCAAGAATAAAATGTATCTTTTAAAGTGAAATACATAAGATTGGTGTTGTTCGTTCATTGTAGGTATATGAAGAACTTTGTGCGTGAGCCATTTAATCATAAACAAACTTGTTGTATCGGTTTGTAAATGGTAAATGGTAAATGGACTTGACTTATATAGCGCTTTTCTAGCCGATTTTCTCAGCCCCAAAGCGCTTTACATATCTTACCACATTCACCCATTCACACACACACCGATGGTAGAAGCTGCCATGCAAGGCGCTCTCTGAACCATCGGGAGCAATTTGGGGTTCAGTGTCTTGCCCAGGGACACTTCGACATGTGGCGGGTAGGCGGGGAATCGTACCTCCGACCCTGCACACCAGAGGCAATCTTCCTACCCACTTCGCCACTGCCGCCCCGGTGATGAAATAGCAAAAGGTCACAACCACATACAAGAGAAAGAATTCACTAAGGGAAACGTATCGAAAAATCCCCACCTAAATATATTTTCAAACTGTACAGCACTTTTTCTGGAGCTGTATCTTACCATCTACTAGCACCCTGGTTAATATTTCACAGCTGTTCTTTGTTTGCCTGTGTTGTTGATGTTAACATTCTCTGAGGATTATTAAATTAGATCAAAGTTAAAAGGAATACTTCACCCATACGGAACCGGCGTTCTATCATTATAAAATCACTATTATAATATAATGAATGAGGTTTTTCTTCCCTCAGTCTTCCCTTGGCCCAGCTGTCCTGTTAATCCTAACCCTTATGTGATGTCACAGTAAGGACAATGTAGGGTTAGACAGTGAGACCATAAAACACTCTTTCTGCCTTTTCTCAGGCTAGGATGAACCGATTTCAATTTCTTTCCCCATTAGTGAATTACATCACTTCTTTGTGCATGTGAACTTTTGCTGTGTCATCACCACCATTCATACCGATGGAGCCAGCGTGTGTGTGTGTGTGTGTGTGTGTGTGTGTAAAGTAGTCAGGCAACGGGTGACTCACGGTAAAAGGAAAGGGCTGCAAGCTGTGTGTGTGTGTGTGTGTGTGTGTGTGTGTGTGTGTGTGTGTGTGTGTGTGTGTGTGTGTGTGTGTGTGTGTGTGTGTGTGTGTGTGTGTGTGTGCTTGTGCGTGATAAGAAGCAGGATGGATCGGTGTGTATAGTGATGAAATAGCAAAAGGTCACACACACATAAAAGAGAAAGAATTCACTAAGGGAAAAAAAATCCCTACCTAAATATATGTTAAGCAGAAGTACTAGTGTTACATTTGTTCATTTCTGACCCACACTACTAGCTGTAGTTTGGTCTGGCCCATGTGGTTACCTAAAAACACTATTTGTAAACTTGAAGAAAGAGGACTGAGACTCTATGGTGGTGGTGGGGGGGGGGGTCAGACATTCAAAGCATGATTTGAATGTCTGCCCCCCCCCCCCCCCTCCCCCCCCCCCCCATAGAGTCTCTGTCCTCTTCACAGCAGACCCGGGTTAGAATCCAGCCCGGGTCGTTCTCTGCTTTATAATTAACAATAATAATAATAATAAAAATACATTTAGATTTTTGAAGCGTTTTTCATTGTTAGAAACAATCCCAACGTGCGACGGAGTAAAACAAAAGATTTAAAAACAGGAGCATTGAAAATAAAAAAGAATCACAACGCGGATCTCTTTATGATTGCACATTAACTCGGCCTGACACACAGCTGTACTTTGAAAGATAAAAAATTTCTTTGCAGGTGTGTCATCAGTGATCTGACTCACACATTGTTACATTGTGTTGATTACTCTTTAGCACAGGAAAGATCAAACTACTAGTAAAACTATTATAACATTGGGGGCGCTCGTGGTGCAGGCAAATGGGACAGGGCTTGTCAATAACAGAAACAATGACAATATTAAAATTAAAATAAATTCCTTTCAGTTTCCGTCCCAAAGACTGTTTGTTTGTGGTTTTACTAGTAAAAGACAAAAACACTAACAAACTACTTCAATCACTGTGTAAATATGAATGTGGTTGAACTGCAAGGAAGCTTCTGCAAAATGGAGTTAAGCCATAGTTTTAGAACATCAACAGAGCCTCCAAATAAAAAAGAAAACGGGGATGAGACGGATATAAAAGCAAGAGGCAAGATCAAGGCACAATGTTATGATGAAATAAATAAGCAAAAGTATGTCCCAATAGTATGCCTACTGCATCCTAACTAGATTATGAGATTTGGAACACAGGGTGACTGTAAAATGTTAAGCTATAGTTTCATAACATGGAGTAACTACAGACTGATAATGTGGAGGGGGATATTTTGAATACTGACAGAGAGGAGTGGATGTGACTTGTGTTTTTTCTTCTTTTTCTTCAACTCATCTCACTGACTTCAACTCATCTCACTGACTTCAACTCATCTCACTGACTCACCTTCAACCGGTTAGCAGCAACTTAGCCTTTACAGCTATTGTATTATCAGGTCATTAACAACAGCACGCTTTATGGGCTTTTATAATTAACAATAATAATAAAAAATACATTTAGATTTTTGAAGCGTTTTTCATTGTTTGAAACAATCCCAAAGTCAAAGTGCGACGGAGTAAAACAAAATATTTAAAAACATGCGCATTGAAAAGAAAAAGAAAACTAAATAACAGTCTGTATTGTTCAGGAGAACGCTTTTTAAAAGTTCTTTATAGAAAGTTTGTAATCGGCAGTAAGGATCGTCTGCTTTTTGCAACAAAAACATGATTTGAACGTGTGCAGGAGAGGAGGAAAAGCTACATCTAACCTAGTTCCAGATTAACAACAATCAAAGATCAAATCCACCCGAAATTAGATCTCACACAATCTGCAAACGTGTTATATTTGAAGTCGTTATTTTGAAGTTTAAAATGATTTTCTTACCTCGTTGTCGAGTGAATCTTGACTGGACTTCTGTGCAAAGAAAAGATGCTGCTGTCCGCCCTGCGTGCCGCCCCAGAAGTTCAAGTGAAGTGTCCAGGGCAGGGAGGTGTCTGTTACGTAAGCAGGTCCTGTGTAAAGGAACCGCCCACTAAAGAAAAGGAAAAAGAAAAGTGTGTGTGTGTTGTCGCCAGTGATCTAAGTAATAGACTACAATAGTAGTTCAAGCATTTAACAAGTCTATTAATGCCTATACTAATACTTCCTTCCCTTAATTTCATAAACTTTTGCCCAAGTCGCCTTTTTTTTTAATTAAAAGCTATTTTATCATCTTTGGCAGTTGGTAAGCCGAGTTGTATGTATTCGTCACGTACACAATAGCAAAGGGCAATGCGTAGTTAATCATTTCTCTGCATGTTACGTCTGTATGAGACAAATTAAGAACCTTACACCTGCTTTTACATGTTTATAGCATGCGATATACCCTGTCTGTAATACAATAAATCACATATGTCCACTAAAAATCACTAGTTTTGTCGTGTTGTGTCCCTGTTTGCATTCCTCCAGGCAGTTGGAGGGTGGGGCGGCTCGAGCTTAGCCTTCTATCCGCCTTCCCCCTCTCTCTCTCCCGCTTGAAACCTGTTGCTCTCTGCGGGGAAACGCCAACGGTCCAAAAGTCGCCATGATTTTTTTTTTTTTTTTTTGCGCTGCCTACAATTCAAACTCGATTTTAAAATAGCAAAGAAATAATGTGTCGTGTTTCAGGCAGAAAACGCCAACTAGCCGAACTCTTTGTAAACAGATTACAGAAACACATAAGTTTCAATAGAGGAAATGAGCAGTTGAAACGCGGAGGTGGTTCATATTTCCTGATATTTCCGCCCTAAATTCGTAGAAAATCAAGTTGTAGCCCCTGTCTCAAACCACCGGGACCAAAGGTGGCAGCAGCGAGGAGATGTATAGGTCCACGGTAGCTCAACATCTCCGGTGAAAAAAATCCCCGTTTAATCCGGTTCAATCCAGTAAACGATGAAGTTGTGTCCTCAAACATGTCAACTGCAACAAACGTCTGTAAACGCTCCTAACCGGAACCATGTATGCGCATGCGTGAACTGACATATCAGGGTCTAAGATCATCAGAGGTCACTTGTTGTTTCAAAGCTTCATGGTGATATCTATAATAATAAATATATCTATCTCATTTATTCCTGCCTGAATCACTATGCAAACATGAGTAGTTGAACCTCAAGCAAGCTATAGGCCTACTGCAACATGAAGTTAAACAGTTGGTTCCAGGCTTGTGGAACCAACTGCCACCTGACATACGTGATGCCCCCTCCATTACTGCCTTTAAATCAAGGCTCAAAACCCATCTGTACACCCTGGCTTTCCCTCCCCATTAGCTATCTGACTTCTACACTGCTGTATATGTTTGTGTGTGGAAGGCCGGGTTATATGTATTTTGTACTTTTATCTTTATTTTTTCTATTGTTGTTGTTATTTTACCTTCATGTTGGCATACTGAATGCACTATGTACAGCACTTTGGTCAGTGATTTTTTCACTGTTTTTTAATAATTCTCCCGTGAGAACAATTGTGTGGTTATCATGTCATGTCACGATCAGGCAGTTCAGGTACAGAGGAAGGGAATTCTGTTGAGGTGTGTGTGTGTGTGTGTGTGTGTGTGTGTGTGTGTGTGTGTGTGTGTGTGTGTGTGTGTGCGTGCGTGTGGGCGTGTGTGCGTGTGTGTGTGTGCGTGTGGGCGTGTGTGTGTGTGTGTGAGTGTGTGTCTCTCTCTCCCACGCAATTCATGAATGCAATCGGAAAAAACATGCAGTAATAGCAGCCCAGTCTTGTCCTTTATCAGTCTTGACGTGCCGCGGTACTTTCTCTGACTCAAAGTGTGTGAGAACCAAAGAGCAATTTCAATATCATGACCTTGCAGTTTAGATAAATAAAAGTTAAATTAAAATGAAAATTAAATAGTACAAAGATGATCTTTATGCTCACTGCAGCTGTGTGTGTGGTGTGTGTTTCATTGTGTGTGTGTGTGTGTGTGTGTGTGTGTGTGTGTGTGTGTGTGTGTGTGTGTGTGTGTGTGTGTGTGTGTGCGTGCGTGCGTGCGTGTGTGTGTGTGTGCGTGTGGGTGTGTGTGTGTGTGTGCGTGTGTGTGTGTAAAATCCAAATATAGAGTGGTGTATAACAGTATACTGTAAGAGAGTCATGGTGTTGGTCGTAAAATGACCTCCACACTCGACTTCTGGTATGAGCATGAAAAGTGTTGGATCAAGTTTACAGTCATCTCAGCATTGAGATAATATGAATTTACCACTTACTGGAATATGCGTTGAATATGAACTATAGAGTTAAACCACTTGAGTCATATTCAGACCCCTATGAAGTGTGTTAACCTTCTCTGTGATATCTTGCTAAGGGATATATTCGAAAATACATATTTAAATGTAGCCATTGACTAAAAACTCAACTTATTGGGCCAGTTTCACAGACATGCATTAAAGGTGCAGTGTGTAATATGACATCATCAAGAAAGTTCTACAAAGTTCTAGAATGCAACGCTCCCTGGGTAACCCCAACCCTTTAGAATAATAACAGAAGCTACAGTGGCCTTCAAGGACAAGAACAATTCAAATTTTTAAACAATGCACCTGATGACATTCCAACTATGACACTTTCAAGATGGCGGCACTAGGCCTTGGTCCAAAATATGCAAAAAAAGGACATAAATGAGACCCTTTCTAGGGGAAAAAATAATAATTCAAAAAAAAATGTTCAGCTATTATGCACTAAATTAAATGTAGCCTACTCATGGATATTATAATTACTTTCTACAAAATCTGCTAGGAAATAAAACCCAAAATTCTACACACTGCAGGTTTAAGCCTGGTCCTGGACTAAAAGGAGTTTTGATACATATTTTTCCATTGAAAGTACAATTTAGTCCAGAACTATAGGCTTAATCCATGTCTGTGAAACTGGCCCATAATGCTGCAGGGAGGAAAGTCTATAGATAAATGGCGACCGTTAAGATTGTGACACAGAACACACACACCTCTATGGATGACGCTCAAGGCCGTATTCATTTATTTAGTTGTTGCTTCTTGTGCTCTGTAAAATGAGTGTTAGTGTGAAACTTTTGGATAATTTTTGGGCATTTTCAAGCTTTATTAGACAGTACAGAGTTGAAATGGGGAGAGAGAGAGAGAGAGAGAGGGGGGGGGGGGGCGGGGGGGGGATGACCTGCAGTAAAGGTTGTTTACTGCAGCAAAAAACACCTTTAAATAATAAGAAACCTTTGAATAGTTTTGTTGACCTCGGTTGACCTTTTGTTTTTAGGATTTGGAAGGTTGACACTCATACAGGAAGTGCAGTCAAATGTTTGTCTGACATCTCTCTGCATTACTGTGCTCAAAATAGAATCAGCTGGAAGGAGGCCTCGGGGGAAGACCCAGGACTAGGTGGAGAGATTATGGTTGCGTTCCGAATCTCCTCCTCTTTCTTTTTTCTATTCTACATACTACATCCGACGATAAAAATTATCTAGTTAGGATGCAGTAGGCATACTATTGGGACATACTTTTCTCTCTTATTTCATCATAACATTGCGCCTTGATCTTGCTTCTTGCTTTTATATCCGTCGCATCTCCGTTTGTTTTCACATGGAGGCTGACGTCACTTCACGTGCGCACTGGATTGTGGGTCAGAATCGCCCAAATAGGATGCCTTTTTCAACACTAACAATCTTGGCCGCATGAAGTAGGACATCCGGGTACTTCTAACCATCCTAAATCTGGCCACAAGAATCGGGACATCCTAAATCTTTTTTCTACATACTATATAGTAGAAAGTATGCAATTCGGAACGCAACCTATATCTCCACACTGGCCTGGGAACGCCTCGGGATCCCCCAGTCAGAGCTGGTTGAGGTGGCCCGGGAAAGAGAAGTTTGGGGTTCCCTGCTCAAGCTGCTGCCTCCGCGACCCGATTTCGGATAAGCGGTTGAAGATGATGATGATGAATGAAAATAGAATGATGTTGCATTTCGAGGATACAGAGGGACAGGGGGGGGGGGGGGGGGGGTCTACTATTTTTAGTTTTTCAAAGATGAAAATAGGATGTATTTTACCTGGTTACAATAAATCAAATGTTAGTTTTTGTTATAATACTGTAAGTTATAGTGAATATTAGTTTAGCTTAGTAAGGATCTTGGCCTCTAAAGAACATAGGCTGGGCCCTGGATAGCGCTCACACTGAACCACTAATCATTTTTTGTTTCTGCTTGTATTGTTTGTTTTACACTCATTTATCCTTTGGAAGTACTTTGTAACCAAGGTTTTGATAGGTGCTAAACAAACACAATTGTATATGCTTATTTACTTATTTACTTAAAGGCGCTCTGAGGTGTTAGTTCCTAGCGTTCCCTTTGGACAAAAGCGGTAGTGTTTTTACCATAGATAGTAGGTTTTTACCACGCCAGCTGTTGTTCCTGGGTGAGCGTATATACCCCATGACAAAGGCATTAAGAAAAACTATATAAAAATAGCATTCTTTGCACTGATGGTCTCATTTGCTGTTACATGTAATTTATGATCATCAGAGGAAAAATGAGACTGTTTCAGAAATATTTAAAAGTTCCTCTTTGTAACTTTATCTAACGTAACATAAAGAGGCGTGTGCCATGTGACAAGAACAGAAAAAGACAGGAAATTACCATACGGAATAAACATTGATGTGAAGCTTTCCTCCAATGTCTGGGAAGCTGTCCAACTCAAACTGGGCAGGCTTCAGGCTTCTCTCTCTCTCTCTCTCTCTCTCTCTCTCTCTCTCTCTCTCTCTCTCTCCCTCTCTCTCTCTCTCCCTCTCTCCCTCCTTCCCTCTCTCTCTCCCTCTCTCTCTCCCTCTCTCTCTCTCTCTCTCTCTCTATTTGTTTAGTTATTTGCTCTTGCACCTTAGAACATGTTCACAGCTCAAATGCCACACAGACACACAGACACACCCATGATTTGTTTTCATAGCTGACAGTTTTCAATCCATTTATAAATATTTTCCCTAGGGAAGGTTTCTTGGCCTCTGTCACTGACTGATGACTTTACTGTACAACTGTTTCACCCATCTAGTCATGGTTTATGTTCAGTTAAATTGCACTAGTTTAAAGTACAATTTTGTAATTTTTTAACAACTTTTGTCACGAAAAAAAGAGAGAGAGAGAAAGAGACACACGCACACACACACACACACACACACAATGTTTCTCTACCGTTTGACTTGTGATGTCGTTTTCTTTCACAGTAAATTGGATTCCCATGGACAGGTGTTGAGAACTAGCATGTTTGCTAAAACACTCAAACAATGCATCAGGG
>CASHTC010000279.1:249281-256781 GCA_949357725.1 Hyperoplus immaculatus
TTAGGCCTACAATTATTTATATTTTGTATCTCCATAGAAACACTCACACGATTGATTTCTGTCCACAGAGAAGAGAACCAGACAGGAGAAGACGAAACAGACGCCCTCAATGATGTCATCGTGGAGGAGAATGGGAGCCAATGAAAAGCCTCGAAGTGACACACACACACAAGTTTGAGAATTTACCTTTCAGTCATAAACTAGACACGATGACGGTACTGAAAAAGTTCACCAAATAATTTTGAAAAGCGATATTCTTTTTTAATTGGCTCCGGCCTTCGTTGCAGTGGTCGCAGGTTCGAATCCGACCCATGAACCTTTACTGCAGGTCATCCCCCTCTCTCTCTCTGTCTCTCTCTGTCTCTTTCTCTCTCTCTCTCTCTCTCTCTCTCTCTCTGTCTCCCCATTTCAACTCTGTACTGTCTAATAAAGCTTGAAAATGCCAATAGATAATCTTAAAAAATTTAAATTGAATAAACCAGTATTTATATATCTCACGAACCAAGGAATGTACATGTCAACATTTTTAAAGAAATAATATAATTGATAATATTTTTCTAGATCTGATTGCAAATATTCGTCCAATTAGAAATCACATGTCTAGAGGCTCCCAAACTATTTTTCTACATTCTAAGATTTGCACTTATCTGTGTTATTGTTTGAAAAGATCGTCTCAGGGAAAACTGTATGTAGCACACACTGAAACTACTTGAATCATTCTACAAAGACTACAGTAGAGTACAATAGTAAAAGTACCATTTTTAATTTGGAAAGACCTTATGAAGTAGGCAACTAGTGCTTGGTTTATGAAGTCAGTATCCCAGTCTAGCTCCAGGGATCTTTAAGTTAAAGTCAAGACATTTTTAAGATATTTTTAAGACCTTTTTAATTCCCTTAAAATGAAATGAAATGCCAACATCAGTCATACAAAGGCCATACTGGCAGAAGTAAGATGCTGTTATGCTGAACATTGGATATGTGTTGTTCAGGTTTCTATGGTAACATCTGGCTTGATCAAATACACCTGAAATGAAAGATATGTGTCAGGTCTAAAACTGCTGCTTATGTTTGTATTTTGGTTAGTTTGCAATGTCAGCCTGTTTGTATAATTTTCTACATTTCACTACTGCTTTTATTGCTTTTCTAATCATTGTACTGTGTGCACTTTTGTTTTACCTTGTAACCTGTCCTGTGCTATGCCTTGTTTTTTTTGTTTTTTTGATTTTTTAACCTTTATTTATACAGCCAAATCCCATTGAGACCGAAGACTCTTTTGCAAGGGAGACCTGTTTTCCTTTCCCACGTTGCCATTCACACACACATTCATACACCGATAGCAAGCTAACTATCAACATTCACACGAGGCAAGGTGGGTGAAGTGTCTTTGCCCAAGGACACAACAACCATGACACAGGTGGCAGGGCGGGGATCGAACCTCCAACCCTTTGATCATCGGCCGACCCGCTCTACCACCTGAGACACAGTCGTTTTGTTCTGAGTTGTAACTTTCTTGGTACGGGAATGGAGCAAGCCTATAGTGAAGATCCTTAGGCAAGACCTTAAAGCTATCTGCCTAGCTACAGTTTGTATAAAAGCATCTTAACTTAACTACATGTAATGTAATGCTTGCCTTTTTCCTTTTCTAACCTTGCTTATTTGCACTTTAAAAAAATGCTATTTTTTAGTTTTAGTTTTGTAGAGATGGAGGTGAAATGTGTCAGAGAGGGGAATGACATGCAGAGAACGACCCGGGCTGGAGTGTAACCCATCCAAGGGGTGGGGGGAGGGGGGGGGGGGGGTTGTTCTAACCACTACACCATGAGTGTCCTCGATTTCAGGAATGTTTTATCCCATAAAGTGCACTTGATTCAGCAACATTTAAAACTCAGTCTTATCTTTTGTACTGTCAAGAAAAGAGAAAGGTTGAATTATGATGTCATTTTTTTTCAACACCATCTTAAAATGACAATAAAATATGATAAAGAAGTGAACTGTGACTTATTTTGTACAGGTCTACTGTTGTTGATATTGAAGCATGTTTTTAGTTCCCCGTCTGTGGTTATTGAAATCACGTCAGTAGCAGAAGTGTTTTCACAGTTTTAAGTTTGTCTATGAGTAAGAAAGTACTATGTGGAGGTCTGGGGGAACAACCACAGCCATGCTACGAAAGAAAACATATCCTGTTTTGATGAAAATTACCCAGCTTTGGGTGAGGAATGCACATAATGAAAATGAATAAGGTATCGAAGTTTTAGTCGGTGATTCTGGAGAATGATTGTTGCTCCTATATCTGTACTGTTTGTGAGCTGATAAAATATCTGGTGTAAATTGTACACAACCTAGGCTCTGTAAACTGGAATATAAACACAGTGAGCCACCATGCCATTTTACAGAGCCTAGACTGTATATTAACACTGGGTTTCTTTATTGTTAATATTCGACTATTAGGCTATATATCGGTTTCTATTTATGTAAGTTAGCAGGACAAGTGGCCATGCCTTTCAGGAATAACCAAAGATATGAAACATATGGATAGTACACACAAGTGCACGCATGGATTTTGACAGATCGTTTTAATAAACTGAAGCTCTGATGTGCTCAGGTGTTTTAAAGGTGCAGTGTGTAATGTGACATCATCAAGAAAGTTCTACAAAGTTCTAGAATGCAACGCTCCCTGGGTAACCCCACCCCTTTAGAATAATAACAGAAGCTACAGTGGCCTTCAAGGACAAGAACAATTCTACATTTTAAACAATGCACCTGATGACATTCCAACTATGACACTTTCAAGATGGCGGCACTAGGCCTTGGTCCAAAATATGCAGAAATATGGACATAAATGAGACCCTAGGGAAAAATAAAGTGCACTAAATTAAATGTACTTATGGATATTATAATTACTTTCTACCAAATCTGCTGGGAAATAAAACCCAAAATTCTACACACTGCAGGTTTAAGGTGAGAGGTGAACAAAGATGAAGCAAATACACAAACCAGCCTGAACTCAAATCAGGACAGGCTCAAGTTAAAGAACCAATGAAGGACGTCACGTTTTCATATCAGATTCTGGGTTTCTAGACGATCCCATCAGTGACTGATCACAAGCAGAGTACAAGTCATTAATACAGAAGACGTCACACTACGTGCACCTACCATCTCATATTAACAGTGGATTTCGCGCACACAGTACAGACAGGTAGTGGATTGTAAGGAGGAGATATTCACTGATTTTGACAACAAGCGTTCTCCAGAATCACTGACTGAACCTTTTAAGTTCAGAAAATTCTTAACTGCTGAGGGAAGTGTGTAAAACTGAAATCTTCTATGTCTCTGTAGGGCAATTTGTTATGAAACAACACACACACACACACACACACACACACACACACACACACACACACACACACACACACACACACACACACACACACACACACACACACAAACGTTACCAACATTTTTACCTGGATACAATACCTGCCTAAAATATCCAATAGCAAGTCTTTAATCCACCAAAGGTTAAGGTTATAACATGCTGTAACACATCTGCTTTGTGTGTTCTCAAAATGAAATGAAGAATGTTAACATCAGTACACTCTTAAATGTAGATATTTTTACTTTTACTTTTAGAAAAGAAACCACACATAGACAGCCATTTAAAACCACTTTATTTGGCACAAAACAATAATCAGAAATCATACAAACTAAGCATTGTTGATTAACTGTGAGCGATTATAATTCATGGCCATTAATAGCTGGCGTAGATTTTTGTCAAAAACCAAAAGAAACACACATTTTTAAACCATACCCCTAAAAGCAAGCAAGCCAATTACATTATGCAAAAATAATAATTTATCTTTTACATGATTATAAAGGAAAGAAAAGGTCACTTAGGTCTTAAAAACAAAAAAAAATGAAACAAAAAATGTGTCTCAAATCATTCTAAATAAGTCAAGTACAAATTCTGAAAAGGTACCATGAATATATATGAAAATACAGCACATTTGATAATAACCTGGGCAGCAGTTCATGTCTTAAAATCTGCATTAATGAATATTTTTGCATTGTGATAACATCAAATGAGACGAGACATTATTCATGTTAAAAAGGCACTAAACATTTCAACCTGTTTTAGCTTCAAGTTTCAGTTATTTGATTTGGAAACGTATTTAATGACAGGACGTGATTTAGAATTATTTTAAAACATATGTGACACAAAATGTAGTATATTTTTTACACCAATAAAATGAGATTAGACCCCTATACAGAACTACAGATACAAGTGGAGTGATTTAAAACCAAACAAAATGAGGAAATAAGACTAAATAAAAATAAAAAGGTTAAAGCTGTACTATGTAACTTTGCTATTTGGAGTGTATTTAACGTATATTTGGCGCCAGCTCTGGTAGAAAGTGGTCATTACAGGGTTTAAAATATATATATATATATACTGCTATTCCCAAAATACAAAAGCTAGTATCAACTGCATAGAAACAGCCCCAAAAATATATCCAGCTATAGGGCTTGAGCTCTGAGAATATTTTTTAAAGCAATAAACAATGTCATCCGAATTGTTTTTAAATGGAATGGTTATTTTCTATTTCTTCTATTTATGTTCTATTTCTATTCATTCGCTTTTCTAATGTGTATTGTGTATTCTAATCTTGCCCCTGTAAAGCACTTTGAGTGGCCTTGTGTCTGAATTGTGCTATAGAAATAAACTTGCCTTGCATTGCCTATTTTGGATGGAAAAGCAGAGAAAAAATATTCCATCAAAATATTCCACAGTACAGCTTTAGGGACCCTGAAGGCCAAGGATATCACGTTAAACATGAAAGTTTGTGAATATCCCAGTACAAACTTCATGCTCGTACAATAATCTGAGTCGGTGCTCCGAGGAACTTTCAGTGTGTGTTAATTCTAACGCCCCCTTTGGACAAAAGTGGTAGTGTTTTTACTACGCCAGCTAGCATTCTTTGCACTGATGGTCTTGTTTGCTGATCATCAGAGAAAAAATTAAACTGTTTCAGAAATATTCAAAAGTTCCTCTTAGCACCTTTAAATATCACACATGTAAAGTTGTCTGTACAATACATGTGCTATTTGACTCGTTATTAATCAATCTCCCAACTTCCACAGTTGAAGATTATCATATTATCATCATATTAAGAAGATTATTTTACTATCATATGTATATAGATTATTATTAAACATAAAATAAAGATTTACCAATTTTTTGCCCCCCCCTGGGAGATTTTTTTAACCTTTTTAAAGTGAAATGCATGAATCTGGTGCACTTTGAGAGGAAAATTAAGAGGCTAAATCTGAGAAATTTTGTGTGAACAAATAATTTGGAGACACTGGGTCTGATGAATTAGAAGCTGTTGAAGAAGGACACATGGATTTTCCATAAATATAAAAAATATAAAATAAAATATTATGCAGGGTCCTCTGGGATGGGCTTGGAGCTCTTTTTCTTTTTTTACGGGACATATTTCTCTGTAATATAGTGAATGCATTTAAATGCAGTGAGAGGAACGAAGCAGAAGAACTCTGTTGTCCAGCTATCTTTTTTTCCACAGACGAGGCAGAAATAGGCTATAGACTATACACAGTACATGGGCAACTGAGGGCAGCCCCATTTCCAATTGTTTTTAAATAAACTCAATACACACTGTGCATGGACGTGAACGTGACATGATCAGATAATTTCGGATTACCTCCCAGATGAACTGATTACATTTTTAGGCTATTAACTATCTAGACCAAAACATTTTATTCCTTTTCTTGTATGATAACTCACATTTGCATAATATGATGTTAATATCAAACACACAAACTAAAAGATTTTTTTTTTTTTTTGTGGGGGCCCCCCTGGCAGTCGGGGGCCATAAGCGACCGCTTAGTTCGCTTATGCCTCGTCCGGCTCTGTCTCTAACTGTTCATCTAAACTACTTCACACTTAGTGGCTGTGTGATTTGCTGGTGTATAAAGGTAGTGCAATGTAATGGTAGTGTGAAGCTGTTTGGATCAAAGGTTCTCCACAAAACCATGTCCAAATATAATAAATGTACCAGTTGCATATCATGCAAAATCTTGAGGCGCAGGAGTGTAAAACAACATCTATTTCTGCATCTGGCGAGTAGATTTCTAGTAAATAGTTTTTAATAAATGTTAAAAGCTTAAAATGTGTCAGAATTTCTATTATATGCTTCCTACTTTTGCCAGTATTGAATTTTTTCATTTTAAGTGGCATTAAAAAGTCTCAAATTTAGGGTCAGAAGAGTTTTTGTTGTCTATTATTTTTAAAGCGCTATATACCTGTAAGTGGAATCAATTTACCATTTTACATGCGTCCGTTTTGTAGAGGGATATTTTCTACATAGGGGCCATGTCCATTGGTTTGGTCCTCATGGGGGGCGGCACATTGGCCTCTTGTCTTTCTTCTGCGGTAACAAATCACTCCTGCTACGACGAGGATGAGGAGGACGATGGAGGCAATGATGGAGGAGATGATAATAAGAGAGCGCTTCCATGGACGAGAATCTGTTGGACACACACACACACACACACACACACACACACACACACACACACACACATTTATGCACATTGTGAAGTATCCCAACATTAAAGGGTGATGGAAATGCAGGGAAAAAAAGTGTTTACGCTCACGTGAGGTGGTTTTTGAGTGATTTGAAAAAGAGTTAAGGTGCAGTCAGTGATTCTGGAGAACGCTTGTTGTCAAAATCTGTGAATATCTCCTCATGATCCACTACCTGTCTGTACTGAGTGAATATCTCCTCATGATCCACTACCTGTGTCTACTGAGTGAATATCTCCTCATGATCCACTACCTGTCTTTACTGAGTGAATATCTCCTCATGATCCACTACCTGTCTTTACTGAGTGAATATCTCCTCATGATCCACTACCTGTCTGTACTGAGTGAATATCTCCTCATGATCCACTACCTGTCTGTACTGAGTGAATATCTCCTCATGATCCACTACCTGTCTGTACTGAGTGAATATCTCCTCATGATCCACTACCTGTCTGTACTGAGTGAATATCTCCTCATGATCCACTACCTGTCTGTACTGAGTGAATATCTCCTCATGATCCACTACCTGTCTGTACTGAGTGAATATCTCCTCATGATACACTACCTGTCTCTACTGAGTGAATATCTCCTCATGATCCACTACATGTCTGTACTGAGTGAATATCTCCTCATGATCCACTACCTGTCTGTAATGAGTGAATATCTCCTCATGATCCACTACCTGTCTGTACTGAGTGAATATCTCCTCATGATCCACTACCTGTGTGCCTTCTATTAAAAACTCAGACCAAGCAAACGGATTAATAATAACCAAATAAAAATAACATCATTTTACTGATGGTCTCGTTTAATGTTACAGATTTTTTTTTTTTCTTTTTAGATTTTTTTTGGCATTTTTATGCTTTATTGATAGTGTAGAGACAGAGTTGAAATGG
>CASHTC010000279.1:264281-266781 GCA_949357725.1 Hyperoplus immaculatus
GATTCTTGTAGGCAAAGCTTTCAGTTTCACACACACACACACACACACACACACACACACACACACACACACACACACACACACACACACACACACACACACACACACACACACACACACACACACACACACACCACACACACACACAGTTCAGTGACCTTAACCAACCATGCAGTGTTGAAGTCACACTTATGACCGCGAAAAATAAACTATGCTATAAAGCTATACAAGACGCTAATGTTAACTTAAAGCAGCTACAACGACCTTGTGGTTATTGTCGACAGTAGCGTATTAATAATGGTAATGTGCACACACGCACACACACACACACACACACACACACACACACAAACACACACACACACACACACACACACACACACACACACACACACACACACACACACACACACACACACATACACACACACAGGTGAGGTGATGACGTGTGGAAATGAAAAACACACACACACACACACACACACACACACACACACACACACACACACACACACACACACACACACACACACACACAGCCAACTAAACATGCAGTTATGTACGTTGATAGGCAGTTTGAGCCATTATTGTAAAGTTATTAACCCTTTAACTTTCCAGTAGTTATAATACATAGTCCAGCTTTAATTAATCATTTCCTAGGCAGCTCTCCAAAACAAAACAATGGTGCACGGCAACGAAAAACAAAACAAAAACAAAACAAAAACATTACCTAAACAATGGCAAAACATTTCTCAAAAAGGCACCTGTTTTAACAATAACCCCTGGCCTACTTGCCCTCAAAAGCGAAATCAATTTGGTCATGGATGGAAAATGAACATAATAATTTGGCAGGTTGTGTTCTATATTTAAAGGTGCAGTCAAGTTTTCTGGAGAATGCTTTTTGAATTTGGCAAAATCAGTGATTATCTCCTCATGATCCGCTCCCTTTCTGTCCGTACTGTGCTGTACTATGCACCGAACAAAACAAAATCCAGTGTTAATAAACAGTCTAGACTCTGTAAACTGGTATTTAAATACAAAGGGGAGGGGGGGGGGTCATCATAGCTAGCAACATGACAGTTTACAGAGTGTATTAACACTGGTACGCACAGTTTTTCAGTACACACACAGTGCAGACAGGTAGCGGATCATGAGGAGATATTCACTGATTTTGACAACAAGCGTTCTCCAGAATCACTGACTACACCTTTATCGAATCACCGGTGTCTCCACATACTTTCACTTAATATTAACACTGATAGTCGGTGACGTAATACAAAGGGCTTGATGAGCCACTCGCTCAACTTCACAACAACAACACTTCTCTGCATGTCACTCCCCTCTCTGCCCCATTTCAACTCTGTCTCTACACTATCAATAAAGCATAAAAATGCAAAAAAAAAAATAACAAAAAACTCACATGTAATTTCACCAACCAATCAGAATTGGCACAGTGAGTGACCCATATATCATCTGGTGTAATTTGAGAAATAGCGGTTCAGCAAGGGGATTTGTGTATAGTACCAGCCTATTTTATGCGTGTGTATCATAGATAGCCTAGTACAATATAAGGTGTGTATATATAGTGAGTGTGAGTGAGTGAGTGAGTGGTGAGTGAGTGAGTGAGTGAGTGGTGAGTGAGTGAGTGAGTGAGTGTAATAATCACATACATTTTGTGTTAATACATTTCAGCCATTTACGGGAAACGGTGTGGCTTTAAGGGACACGCATTACGCAAAACGTAGCCTTTAAATGGCCTTTGACGTCGAAATGAAACCGAATATCCCAAACAAACAGTATACTGACCATATATAGTATAAAGGTATATAGTGTATATTGACACAGACACAGTGACCCACATTACGCGCTACACATGTCCTGTTACTTGGAGAGGCGCACGGGTCAGGAAGTGCTCTTATCAGCAAGATATTATATTTGCTTAACTAATGTCCACTCTGATTTTAATGAGAGGGGGAATATAGTAGGCATATAGCTGCCACTTCACGCTTGTTTATTGGCTTGGCATTCAAATAATGTGTTCAGAGACAGTTCAGGCGTTTACGGGAAACGGTGTGGCTTCAAGGGAAATGCCTGGAGTCCTGGGCGTAAGGATGGACGGAGAAGTCAGTGCTATTAGCAGGTGGGAATCCCCCACGGCCAGGGCACTGTTTAATAGCTGCGCAGTAAGACGTTACTAAGTGTTAGATTAAATACATATACGATCATCCATGGTTCATTGTTTCTCATGGCATCATCGCCTTTCTGGTATTTTGATGGATAACTAACTTTTTTATTTTGTTTTGTTTTTGGATAACAATTTTGTTTTTAAGCTTTTCGAGGAGACGTCAACTATGTCACAGCCTGCGTGTATTTTATTCTTGCAAAATATAAATTTTTCCGATTTTACGGGTGATTAATTCTATACAGTTAGGCCTACTATTTTATAACGTATTTATTTTACTCGCACTTGCACTTGCACACACACACACACACACACACA
>CASHTC010000279.1:269281-271781 GCA_949357725.1 Hyperoplus immaculatus
ATATCAGAATTGACAATAAAGTTTGACTTGACTTGAAAAAAAAGGTAAACTTCTAGACTGCAGATTCAGTGTTGTTCCGGTCTTCAGTCTTCACACTGTAAACACATGAGAGTCGAGAGGTTAAAGGTGGAGTCAGTGATTCTAGAGAACACTTGTTGTCAAAATCACTTTTTGTCTTAATCAGTGAATATCTCCTCATGATCCACTACCTGTCTGTAGGGGAGAACGGGGTAATATGTCACACGGGTTGGTTGTCACAATCGTTATATCTCGGAACCAGAAGGCGAGGTCTGTGAAATTTTGGTATTTAAATATCCAGAATTGGTTTCAGAGGTCACCTACATAGTTTTCCTTGTTGTTGGTTGTCACAATCTGTAAGGGTGTCTTTGATTATTAATTTATTTTTTATTACAATAAGTTAGAAAAAGTGAGGGGTGCACATTTCAAGCCAACACCTTAAACTTCAATTTAATGTAGGAATGACTATTGAAAGATGTTTAGGTGATGAGCAATTCTCACTGAAGTAAAAAGTGTGCCTACTTACCCCATTCTCCCCTACTGTATATATTGACAAAAAAGTGATTCTGACAACAAGCGTTCTCCAGAATCACTGACTACATCTAATAAATAAAAATCCTCTGTAGCACACAGCTGAATGCATTCTGTAAAAATTCTCTCACCCTTGGAAGCTCTTTGTTTCCGGTTGTTTCTTGAGTTGGAAGAAGATCCAGATGCAGAGTGGAGTGAGAAGGAGAATGAGAAACATAGGCACAAGCAGCAGCCACCATCTCCAAGACTCTAACAGAGGGAGTGAATGTTTTAAAGGAATATTTCACCCATACGGAACCGGCGTTCTATCATTATAAAATCACTATTATAATACAATGAATGAGGTTTTTCTTCCCTCAGTCTTCCCTCAGTCTTCCCTTGGCCCAGCTGTCCTGTTAATCCTAACCCCTACATTTTTACTTGTGTGATGTCACATCAGTAAAAGGAATTATAGAATTAGAATCAGAAAAACTTTATTTATCCCAAGATGGACAATTTAGTTCCCAGTTCCCAGTCTCACAATAAAAAAATAAAAAATAATTTAATAAATACTATAAATAGCAGTATGAAGTTGACAAACATACATCAACAGCAATCCAACAAAGACATTTAAAGGTGCAGTGTGTAATATGACATCATCAAGAAAGTTCTACAAAGTTCTAGAATGCAACGCTCCCTGGGTAACCCCAACCCTTTTGAATAATAACAGAAGCTACAGTGGCCTTCAAGGACAAGAACAATTCAAAATTTTAAACAATGCACCTGATGACATTCCAACTATGACACTTTCAAGATGGCGGCACTAGGCCTTGGTCCAAAATATGCAGAAATATGGACATATATGAGACCCTTTCTAAGGAAAAAAATAATAATTCAAAAATAATTTTTCAGCTAGCATGCACTAAATTTTATTTATTTATTTTTTATTTTTTTTATTTTTTTTTATTTATTATTATTCTTCCGGACAATTACACATAGTACATAATTTTCTTATTGCATATTCATACATATTACTTTGTGTTATCGTCCGAAGGGAAGCAGGAGAAGCCAAAGGCTTATCGGGTCCCGCCCCCACTGCCATAAGATTCAGATACACAGATACACAGCTACTACAGTTAGAATTTTTTTTTTTTCCTTTTTTTTAAGAAGATTCATTCTAATACACAGATAATGTTAGGTCTCTATTTTCCTCTCTGTCTGTGACAATGCAGATATGGCCTTGTCCATTTCTTCTCTAGTAGCCTAAACACATCTGCAAAAGTATTCAAAACAGTCAGTGTGTCTGCTGACCTCGGCTACAGTCCCAAAACATGCAGTGTATTTACAAATTCTTCAGTCAGAGAAAGTCTTCCAATTTTGAATCGGGTGTTCTGAACACACAGCTGATAATTAACATTTATCTTTCATTTGAATTTCAATAGTCACACATTCCATTAGGTTATCAATAGCAGAGCACATTTTATTTACGATTTCAAACCTTATATTTTGACACAAACCAGTTTAAATCCCTTTTGTTCAAAGTCCATGCTTTTGCCTTCTTTAATCCTCGTCCCTTCGGGTGTAGCTCCATTCATTTTGATGAAGATTCTTCCATCTCTCGTCCAAGTTTGTTGGACCTGTCCACATTTTTTTAGCCCTCTCGCTTGGTAAATTAAATGTACTTATGGATATTATAATTATTTTCTACAAAATCTGCTAGGAAATAAAACCCAAAATTCTACACACTGCAGGTTTGACTCACATTCATTTCAGCCTGTCAGTAACAACCAGCTGCACCTGGGTTCAGAGGTAGTGTTTAAGCATTCGGCAAAAATCGTAAAGCTAAATATACCATTGAAAAAAACTCACCCTCGCAGAGAAGTTCTGGGCATTCTGCAATAAAAACAGACAACACAAAGTGGTCAATTACTTACTGTGTAAAAAGTTACAAACTATAGCTTTAACTTTATAC
>CASHTC010000279.1:281781-286781 GCA_949357725.1 Hyperoplus immaculatus
TCTCTCTCTCTCTCTCTCTCCCCTCTCCCTCTCTCTCTCTCCCTCTCTCTCTTCCCCCTCTCTGCCCCCCCTCTCTCTCTCCTCCCTCTCTCTCTTCCCCCTCTCTGCCCCCCTCTCTCTCTCCTCCCTCTCTCTCTCTCCCTCTCTCTCTTTCTTTCTCTCTCTTATATGGGCAAGGACCGCCGAAGAGGTAACAGTTCAATCTTGATATCTTACCCCAAACATGTGTCACTAAGGTTACAGTAAGGTGTCATAGCCCAATCATGTGTCACTAAGGTTACAGTAAGGTGTCATAGCCCAAACATGTGTCACTAAGGTTACAGTAAGGTGTCATAGCCTGTAGAGCAGGTTGTGGTGATGCTGAGGCTGCGAAAAAAAAGGGCAGCGGTGTAAACTGAGCCTATTTTTTTCTTTACCTGCAGTAAATGTCCACGGGTCGGATTTGAACCCGCGACCACTGCAATGAAGGCCGGAGCCAATATGGTACACGCTCTATCCACTACACCACCGGAGCATTCCGAAACTGAGCCTCTTGATCAGTATCTATTTATTTATTTAGCCTAAAACATGGCGGTTACAGGAAGATACTTTAATGCCTGAGAAGTGGATTTAGTTTCACTCAAAAACAACTTATAAAAATGAGGGCAGTTACCTAAAAGTGCATCAGTCAGCAAATATCTCTCTCTCTCTCTCTCTCCCTCTCTCTCCTTCTCTCTCTCTCCCTCTCTCCCTCTCTGTCTGTCGGACTGTCTGTCTGTCTGTCTCTGTCTGTCTCTGCCTGTCTGTCTGTCTGTCTGTCTGTCTCACTCCCCTCCCTCTCTCTCTCCCTATCTCCCTCTCTCTCTCTCTCTTTCTCCCTCTCTCCCTGCCTGTTGCTCTGAGTGTACTTGGTAACTTTTATCAGTAAGATATCTTTGCTATTCACTTGTTTTAACGCTGGATGTGTCACCTGTCTGCTTTACAAATTCTAAGTATCTTTACCTTAGTTTTTATTCTATTTTATACTATTTTAACTTATCACTTGTGTATATATTGTGTTATATTGTATATATTATAGTCACTGTTCGGTCATTGTTTATTGTCTATCTGTATGCACCTTATTCACCAAGACACATTCCTTGTTGGTGGAAAACCCTTCTTGGCAATACAATCCTTTCTGATTCTGCTTCTGCTTGTGTGCACTGCAGGTAAGCCACAAGCTCAGAACACTTCAGTTTTGGTGTCCGATTGCATTGTGTAGGCCTACTGTACATGCCCAGACATGTCCCAGGCCTTAAATTACGACAGGTAATACAGAGAGACAAACCTATCCATCCATCCATTCATCTCTCTATCTATCTATCTATCTATCTATCTATCTATCTATCTATCTATCTATCTATCTATCTATCTATCTATCTATCTATCTATCTATCTATCTATCTATCTATCTATCTATCCACGTGCATGCATGCGTGTTTGCTTGCGTGTGTGTGTGTGTGTGTGTGTGTGTGTGTGTGTGTGTGTGTCTGTGTGTGTGTGTGCACCCTAACCACAACCACCCAGCTGTGACGCCTGATCCTAATGAAAGCACATTTCAATGACCATAGGACCGTGGGAACAGACAAGCGAATAAACAAACACACACACACACACACACACACACACACACACACACACACACACACACACACACACACACACACACACACACACACACACACACACACACACACACAGACACACACACACACACACACACACACACACACACACACACACACACACACACACACACACACACGTATAAAACAACAGGTCATCAGAAAACAAAGCCTGCTCTACCCTTCTTGGGCGCACTCACACTAGTGCCGTTTGCCTGTTCCGTGCTCAGCACGATTCCCCTCCCCCCACTCCCCCCGCAGGCCCGTGCTCACACTGCTCGTGGCCTGGGCACACTTGCACCTTGCCTACGTCACCGTGCGCGTTTAGGATTTGGAGCTTAGTCCACTTGTAGGCTATACGACTGTTTGTGAATATTTTCATCCGGCTAAATTTGCATCAAATATTCCACTTCCACATTAGAGCAACGAGAATCCTTAAGCTGTTGTTTTTTTTTAAACGTAGCCTTGACGTAATAGGTCGCGGTGGACAGTCTCATATTTGTGCAGCACGCTGTTTATTATTAATATAACGGCCCGTCATCAGACCATATGTATACCTGATGGTTTTATACACATCGATCGCTCCATCAAATCCAAGTCAGACCTTTTTGTATGGGCAGAGATCGTCTTTTTAAGTGTTTTTATAAAGTTTCTTGTTAAACCTTAGTGTAGGCTACTGTTTCCTTATCACCGGGCCGCGGTGTGTTGTTTTGGGTGCGTCTCCACCGCCATGCGTAAATGCAGTTATGACAGCTGACGGGAGGAAAAAGAAAAAAAAATCATCTGACGAACGTGAGTAAACACGAAAACCTTTTTGCTGTGCTTTCTGAGCCGACCTAATTAGCTCTCTCCCTCTTTTATTAGCCCACACCTAGGCCTACACACACGTTAATTCTCACACATTATAGCTACAAGTCCAAGTGGTGGGCAATTCTGGTGCCGACTAGTAAGGCAGCGGACGTTAACGGACAATGCATCCTTAATAAATTCACGTCAGGAACGCCGCCTGTGCGCTTGCTTGTGCGCGTGTCATCTCATTAGCATCTGTACTTTGGCCACGGTACACCTCTCCCAGGTGTGCCGTGGTCAAGGGGCTGTTCCGTGCTGGAATACGGTTGGCGTGGTCACACTAGCCAAACGTTCTAGACTTTAGTATGCAAATGAGCTTTGGCACGGGGCCGCGGCCCTAGTGTGAGTGGCCCCAGACGACGTTATCATTTACTTTGAAGGGTGGACCTCAAAGTAGGAACCTGCTCTTCTGTTCTCTTGCAAACACACACACACACACACACACACACACACTCACTCACTCACTCACTCACGCACGCACTCACTCACTCACACTCTCACACACAGTTGCGCACCTGTGTCCTAGTTGCTGACTCAAGTTACAGTATGCACATTCTCACGACTCAATACATGCCCACTGCATTTTTTACATATCTAAAGCCATCGCTCTGCCTACACCTTTTACCTGTTCTGGAAAATCCCAAACTCTTCCATTTTTTGCACATCAGATGTTGCTTGCAGCCAGTGAAAACTTGCATTAACCTTCCTCTCGTGTTAGGGTCGCCACCGACCCGTTTTGGTTTTCAAATGCATAAAAGAACCACTTACATTTTGTTTATTGCTTCAAAATTTCTTGACTTTGTCAGGAACCTCAATTTCAACAAAATAAAAAATGTTTCACTTAATTATAAAATGCTCTGGTGGAAATTATAACACTGGTGGTGTTAGGGTCGTTTTCCACCCGGTTATAGAATAAGATGTAAAAAACAATAACTAGAGCCAAAACTGAAATCTTAAGTGCACTGTCAGCCAACACAATGACAGTCAGCTCCCCTCCCAATCATGTGAGCTCTGGGGGGGAGGGGTTCTCATTTTGACTTTTTTTGCCCTTATACCTGCATAAAAGTGAAACAAACAGAAGGGCATATCCAGACATGTGAAGTCAATTCAGTATAGCGTTAGTGACTTGCAGAGTGCACAGCTCCTATTTGCAGTATTCAAAAATGAGGAGATATACAGTGAGCCAAGTTCTGGATCATGTTTTTGGTGAAAATGGCCACCTGATTCTAAACATAAGAGGTGTCAGGTCTGCCGAAGCACTAAGGACAGAAAGATAGACGGATTGTGCTTTACCTGAAAGAAATATCTCTGCAAAGAACACTTAAAGTGTTGCTTTTTGTCACACATCTGTACACACACACACATACACATGCACACAGAGACTTTTACTCTGTTTCTTTTTACTAGTTTTGGAGCTAGTAATTGATTTCGATTGGTTTGATTTGTTGATTGGTTGTTGTCTATTTGACCTTACAAATCTATATTTTGTGTTGTGACTTGTTCTGGTTTTCATTGTGTGTTTGTATAATGCTGAAATAAAAGTTTGTTTGCTCTTTTCTGAAATAAATATATATGGGTCGTAATTGACCGGTAACACCATAGATGTTAAAAAGGTCAATAATATTAATATGAAAAAATAAATAAAACAAATGTTGTTAAGAAATGTGTTCTCATACCCCTCAGTAATAGTCAGGTAACACAACAACCAAACATTTATATATATGATTCTCTTAAGGTTCATTTTACCATTTTTTAAACTGAAATTGAGGCGCATACTGACAAAAAAAAGGCCCAGCCTCCTACACCAAAACTATTAAAAACAATATTTTCATGGATAAGGAAGCCTAACAAGGTAACCAAGAGATGAGAAACAAAAAGGATGATAGACAATTGTTTTTAGTGTTTTTTACAGCTGATTTCAGACACGGGCAGAAAGTTAACACAGGAGGAAGGTTAAAAAATACATAACCACCTATAAGTTACAGTGGCCTAAGTGCTAATGATATAATACGAACTATCCAGGCTAAACTGATCTGTGAAAGGGTATAGGACTAGATGAGGTTTTTTTTTCGCCTTTTGAGAATGTGTAAAGTTTTTTTTGTGCTGTTCAGTCATCTGCTACTATTTCAACTTTGTTTTTATTGCTGACATGTTCCAAATAAAGACAATCACTCAGTCAATCAATTAATCAGCCAATCAATTAAAACGCTGTGTGCCACTTATTGTCATTTTTTTCAATGATTTTTTTGCGACAAACTGTTAAGATTTAATCTCATGACACTGGGAGTGAGAGATAAAACACCTGCATTCAGCTGAGCGCTAAAGAGGATCTGAACGATAAGACTTCCACAGATAACTTTGTAAAATCGCCCAAGAGGAAAGAGTCTAGGAGTGGACAGACGGACAGACACACACACACACACACACACGCACGCACGCACGCACACGCACACACACACACACACCAACCCGGTACAAACACACACACACACACACACACACACACAC
>CASHTC010000279.1:296781-299853 GCA_949357725.1 Hyperoplus immaculatus
GACAGACAGACAGACAGACAGACAGACAGACAGACAGGCAGACAGAGACACACAGAGAGAGAGAGAGACAGACAGGCACACATACACACAGACACACACAAACAAAAAGACACACACACAAACAAACAAACAAATAGATGCACACATTAATGTTGCATTTCCTAACATCTTTTATAAGTCACTCCTCCATTACTATTCAACATGTTTTACTTCTCTTAGGGACAGTCCTTTGGCCAGTGAATCATGGTTTGTCACTGAGCACATCTCAGTCTCCTCCCATGTGTGTCATGTGGGTTACCGTAGTTAATGGGCTTTTCCACAGTGTGAACCTGTTGCTAGTGTGCCTCTTTTTCCCCTTGTTTCCTTTAGTTCCTACAGTTCACTCCGCCCTCTTGTGGTGAGAAAACGTCATTGCCCACACAGGCAGTACGGAGCAACTGATCTAGTCTTTTACATTAAAGGTCACATATTATGCACTTTTGCTGTCAATGTTATATGGTCTAAGTAGTCCCTAATACTTATTTTTTTATATGTTTGCTGAAAAACCCGTTCAGATCATTTATTGTAGCAAGCCTCTATACCCTGATCCTCTGGTCTCAGGATGACCTATATTTGTGCGATCTGGCTGGCCCCTCCCACCTCTCTGCTAGCCCCTCCCACCTATCTGCTAGCCCCTCCCACCTATCTGCCGGGCCCTCCCACCTCTCTGCCGGGCTTTCTTTATATGTCCATGGGGCTCTCCCACCGTCTCTGCCGTGCTCTCACGATACTAGAGAGACACTGTGTGAGTCATGACTGCGAACAGAGTTGTTTACTCGGAGGCTCCGGGCCGGAGCTAAGCTAAGAGAACAGTTTGACATGACCTGACATGATTAAAACAGTAGCTTCAAAGTTTGATTTCTACATATCTTCCCATCCTTTGTCATGTTAAAAACGAGTAATTTTCAGACTGTTGTGGGGAGTATAAACAGCGTGTTATGAGCAAAACTTGGTGCTACAACAGAAGCTACATGGGCGCTAACGCTAAAAATAAGACTAAAAGTACCACACAAATCAGTGAAAAAAACATTTTCAAAATTGACTTCCACACTATTAAGTTCCAATCCTCTGTCCTGTTAAAAACGAGGCATTTCCAGACTGGTGTGGGGAATAGAAATATGTTTTTATGAGCAAAAGCTGAATGCTTGTCCCAAAGCTAATAGCTATACACCAGTCAGGCAAAAATACCAATAAAAACATTTCTTTCAGTTTCACTGTTTGCAAAAACCCACAAGTAGCTTCCTATCCGTTGTGTTATTAAAAACGAGGCATAGACTGCTGTGGTTAAGATAAATTAGTGGAGTATGAGCACAAGCATTCTGTATGTAACATTCAGGCTGTAGGCTCATCTTGTCGCTTAGTGGGGAAAGCAACATGGCTGTTGTTTGGAAAATTTCCCAGAGGAAAATCTCATGGGATCTCGGGCACGGGATCTCGGGGCCGTGGACCAATAAGAAATGGGGGGGGGGGGGGGTTATCATAGACAACTGCCCGACCACTGCACGGTGGAAATTTCTGGTTACTAATGTGGGGGGGAAGCATCAGAAACATGGACATATTAAGAAAATATGGGGATGTGGCTGTGCAGTTTATGACGTCATAAACCGCGAGAATTCTGACTGGAGTATATTGGGGGGGAGGGGTGGGTGTTTCAGAAAGGGGGAGAGTGAGAAAAGGAGAGATTGTTATTTTGTTTAATATTTTGGCAGTCTCTAGGCACACCGTGGACCCATGGGTATGTTAGAACACATTTAAAAAGTGCATTTAGCATAATATGTGACCTTTAAGTCCTGTATCATTAAAGCAGCAACGAGTAACATTTAAATATCTTTTAAACAGCCTCATGTTTCCTCTCATAATCATAAATTACCTTTAACAGCAAACGAGACCATCAGTGCAAAGAAAGACGTTTTTATATAGTTTTTATTACTGCTTTTGGTCTGGTCGCTCACCCAGTCCGATTTTCGGTTCACGCGTGCATGCTCTATGGTCACATATCCGTATTGGTCGCAGATTTCAGTGTGGCGCAGGAACGTGATTTGAGAAGCGTATCACTCCAGGTGAGGGAAGGGGATAGGGAGACCAGATCCCAATTCACCAGATGTGGGACAAAGACTACGTTTGTGCGAGACAATGCGGGACAAAGTGCCGTTTTTTTTAGCAAAATAAACTCGTGTCACCACCGGTAATGCCAGAGACACGGCTTTCTATATTAAAAAACACTATCTTTAGATCAGCGCGCAGCAGTTAAGTTAGCTACTGTTAAACAAATAGAGCATTAAGGCTGCGGCTTCACATTAAAAGCATTTCACTGGCTTCACATTAGCATTTCACTTGACAAACGTGAGTTGGCTTTTATTTTGAAGTAACAGGAAAGTAAACGCTGAAGCACTGCAGGCAGAACCTTCAGAGCCCAGCAGCCCGATACACACACACAGACAAACACACACACAGACAAACGGAGACTGCTGTCTCCTCACAGCTATCGGATAAATGCCAGATTATAAAACACGCATTTAAAAAGGGGGGCTCACTTTCAATAACAATGCGGGACAACGTCTCAATTTGCGGGACGTGTGAAAAGTAATGGAAATGCGATCTGGTCACCCTAGGGGAGCGGGAGCCTTGTTTGAGACAGTTGTTTGTCGTCATAATGACTGATAACGGGGCTGAACCATCAAAGAAAAAAAAGAAAATGCAATGAAGAAAAGCTAAAAGGGAGAGTGATGGGCGGGCGGGAGGGCGTTGCCAAGCAACGTATACACAATTTCACGGAGTGAACCTAGACTGCAGTGTTTACTCCTAAATGAATGAGCGGTAGCCTACTAAAACAAAGTTTACTTTGCCTCACCAGCATCATCAGATGACCATTATTCATCTGAAATAGTCATTATTTACAACATAAACACATTACCTCATCGTGATCCATACTAACTGCCGTCTCTCATTCATTGGCTTTCTGTGAGGACACGGACTCTTTCAGCTCCGTGAGAGAGAGTAGTTAGATGAACCTGCGTCAACTCATTGCAGTCC
>CASHTC010000279.1:300053-302553 GCA_949357725.1 Hyperoplus immaculatus
CCCGGGGCCCCCGTCTGGAGCCAGGCCCAGAAAGGGGGCCCGCCTGCGAGCGTCTGGTGGCCGGGTCTGCCACGGGGCCCGGCCGGGCACAGCCCGAAGAAGCTACGTGGCACCAACCCCCTCTATGACCGATGGGCCCACCACTCGTCGGAGGAACCGCTGGGGTCGGGTGCGCTGCCTAAAGGGTGGCAGTGAAGGGCGGGGACCACAACGGACCAGACCCGGGCGGCAGAGGCTGGCTTTGGGGACGTGGAACGTCACCTCGCTGTGGGGGAAGGAGCTGGAACTGGTGCGGGAGGTGGAGCGCTACCAATTAGACATGGTGGGGCTTACCTCCACGCACAGTCTTGGCTCTGGAACCGTACTTCTGGACAGGGGTTGGACTCTATTCTTCTCTGGAGTTGCCCAAGGTGTGAGGCGCCGGGCCGGTGTGGGGATACTCACGAGCCCCCGGCTGGGCGCTACTACGTTAGAGTTTACCCCGGTGGACGAGAGGGTCGCCTCCCTACGCCTCCGGGTTGTGGGGGGGAAGACTCTGACTGTTGTTTGTGCGTACGCACCGAACAGCAGTTCGGAGTATTCGGCCTTCTTGGAGACCCTGAACGGAGTCCTGCATGGGGCTCCGGTAGGGGACTCCATAGTTCTGCTGGGAGACTTTAACGCGCACGTGGGCAATGATGGAGACACCTGGAAAGGCGTGATTGGGAGGAACGGCCTCCCCGATCTGAACCCGAGTGGTCGTTTGTTGTTAGACTTCTGTGCTGGTCATGGTTTGTCTATAACGAACACCATGTTCGAACATAAGGATGCTCATAAGTGTACATGGTACCAGAGCACCCTAGGCCGAAGGTCGATGATCGATTTCGTGATCGTATCATCTGATCTGAGGCCGCATGTTTCGGACACTCGGGTGAAGAGAGGGGCGGAGCTGTCAACTGATCACCATCTGGTTGTGAGTTGGGTCAAAGGGTGGGGGAAGACTCTGGACAGACCTGGTAAGCCCAAACGGGTAGTGCGGGTGAACTGGGAACGTCTGGCGGAGGCCCCTGTTCAAGAGATCTTTAATTCGCACCTCCTGCAGAGCTTTTCTAGCATCCCTGTGGAGGTTGGGGGCATTGAACCCGAGTGGTCGATGTTCAAAACTTCCATTGCTGAAGCCGCGGCAGACAGCTGTGGTCTCAAGGTCTTAGGTGCCTCAAGGGGCGGTAACCCTCGAACGCCGTGGTGGACCTCGGTGGTCAGGGAAGCCGTCCGACTGAAGAAGGAGTGCTTCCGGGATATGTTATCTCGGGGGACTCCTGAGGCAGTTGCAAGGTACCGACAGGCCCGAAGGGCTGCAGCTTCTGCCGTGACCGAGGCAAAGCAGCGGGTGTGGGAGAAGTTCGGAGAAACCATGGAGAAGGACTTTCGGTCGGCACCAAAGTGTTTCTGGAAGACCGTCCGGCACCTCAGGAGGGGGAAGCGGGGAACCATCCAAGCTGTGTACAGTAAGGATGGGACGCTGTTGACCTCAACTGAGGAGGTAGTCGGTCGGTGGAAAGAGCACTTTGAGGAACTCCTGAATCCGACTAACACGCCCTCTATGTTGGAGGCAGAGCTGGAGGCTGATGGGGGATCATCGTCAATTTCCCTGGTGGAAGTCACTGAGGTAGTCAAACAACTCCACAGTGGCAAAGCCCCGGGGGTTGATGAGATCCGTCCAGAAATGCTGAAAGCAATGGGTGTGGAGGGGCTGTCTTGGATGACACGCCTCTTCAACATTGCGTGGAAGTCGGGTACAGTGCCGAAGGAGTGGCAGACCGGGGTGGTGGTTCCTATTTTCAAAAAGGGGGACCAGAGAGTGTGTTCCAACTACCGGGGGATCACACTTCTCAGCCTTCCCGGCAAAGTCTACTCCAAGGTGCTGGAAAGGAGGGTTCGGCCGATAGTCGAACCTCAGATTGAAGAGGAACAATGCGGATTCCGTCCTGGCCGTGGAACAACGGACCAGCTCTTCACTCTCGCAAGGATCCTAGAGGGAGCTTGGGAGTTTGCTCATCCAGTCTACATGTGTTTTGTAGATCTGGAGAAGGCTTATGACCGGGTTCCCCGGGAGATACTGTGGGGGGTGCTGCGGGAGTATGGGGTGAGGGTGTCTCTTCTGAGGGCCATCCAATCTCTGTACACTCAAAGCGAGAGCTGTGTACGGGTTCTCGGTAGTAAGTCAGACCCGTTTCCGGTGGGGGTTGGCCTCCGCCAGGGCTGCGCTTTATCACCAATCCTGTTTGTGATATTCATGGACAGGATATCAAGGCGTAGTCGTGGTGGGGAGGGGTTGCAGTTTGGTGGGCTGAAGATCTCATCTCTGCTGTTTGCGGATGATGTGGTTCTGATGGCATCATCGGCCTGTGACCTTCAGCTCTCATTGGATCGGTTTGCAGCCGAGTGTGAAGCGGTTGGGATGAGGATCAGTACCTCTAAATCTGAGGCCATGGTGCTCAGCAGGAAACCGATGGATTGT
>CASHTC010000279.1:305053-327553 GCA_949357725.1 Hyperoplus immaculatus
CCCAAATACATGCACGTCAATTGTAGTATGCTGAAAATACCTAAATGCCCCCACTAACTCCAACAGCATTTTGGAGTATTCCTCTTCTCGTGTGTGTGCGTGCGTGCGTGCGTGCGTGCGTGTGTGTGTGTGGCCATTTATAATTGTTGTCATGAGATGATTCCCTTGAAGTCACACCGGTTTCCCGTAAACACCTGAGATGTCTTAACACAAAATATGAGTGTTTATTAATAGCCTATAAACAGGCTTAAAAGAGGCTGGTACTCTCTCCCTCTCCCTCTCTCTCTCTCTCTCCCTATCCCTCTCCCTCTCCCTCTCCCTCTCCCTCTCCCTCTCTCTCTCTCTCTCTCTCTCTCTCTCTCTCTCTCTCTCTCTCTCTCTCTCTCTCTCCCTCTCTTTCTTGTGTATTCTTCTATCGCAATCTCACAGCAGGGGCGGATCTAGAAAAATATTCATGGGGTGGCAAGAGGGTGGCAGGAGATTTTAAGGGGTGGCAACCTGTGGCGGATGTATACAGTATGTCGATTTAATTAAAGCCATATAAATAAATATTTACTTGGGAAAGCCCCCACATTTAGATATGTTGACTAAATAACATAATACTTAATGTATTGTAGCACGAGTGAAGCCTTACATTTAAACATAAAAGGTGTCAGACAAAATGTTAAAGATTATTATTACTGGGGGCGCCTTTAGCTCAGTTGGTAAGGCGTCCCCCTCCCGGGCTGGGCCCAGCAGCAGACCCGGGTTCGATTCCCACCCGCGGTCGTTCTCTGCATGTCACTCCCCTCTCTGCCCCATTTCATCTCTGTCTCTCTGCACTATCAATAAAGCATAAAAATGCCCAAAAAATATCTTAAAAAAAAAAAAAGATTATTATTACTGAATAATTACTGCATTACCTGCCTAACAACAAACACCTGCACTAATACACCAGCATGGGGCTCAAAATCTATGCAAATAGGGCTGCAATAAGTACTTAGTTAACAGTGAGTCTTTGGTATTTGTCTGTGTTAATATGAGATACTCCCATCAGATGTCAATCATCAGTCTAACTTGAGTTTAAATATCAAGTTATTCAAATACTGTAGTAATTTACATACAATACAGATTAAACCATTCATATAAATATTGTGTGGCATGTTCCTATGTTTGGTCACAAACAGTGACCTGTTAAACACACTGTAAATGGGAAGAGGTTCAGTAATGTCCAACACAGAAATAGGCCTACTGGTTATTATGAGCAATTGATAAGCATGACCTAAGACTTTAATTTAAAATAGTGTGATAAGAATTAGGAAGTATCCTTATACAAAGGCCTATAGATACAATTAAACAAAATAATTGATGAATTTCAAGGGTGTAGGTTATGATTAAACCTTGGTTTAGGATACTTTTTAAATGGGGGATCTGGGGGTGTCCCCCCAGAAATTTTTGAGCATTCATCACTTCATTTCCTGCATTCTGGTGAATTTGTTTGCATCAAGTTTATGTAAAGTAATTGACAACATTTAGAATAGAATAAAATAAAATGCAGTAATATCATGCATTCTGTATTGCTTTCAAATATTGATTCTCCTCTATTGTTAAAAAAAATTGGTTTAGATAGTAAAACAATAAGAAGTGATTATTCACGTCTATCATTGAGAATGTAGTGGCTGGGTGGTATTTTACTATAGCCTGCAATCTTCAAATATTCAAAAATAACAAAGTGCAAAATGAGGTTTTAATCCTCATGTACTTCCTTTAAGCTACTAGTGACTAAGTGTGCAGTGGACAAAGGGAGGAAGAGATTGCTTTATTTTATAATTTAGCTTTTTGATTTGAGAGTGATCCTCGTTGACTTTAGACTGACTCCCGCTGTCTGCTCCGTGAGGCTCGAGCCCTTCAGCTGAGCGAACAACTGTCCAACACGGAGATGAAAAACGAAACTTAACTATCCTGTCCTGTCTGGGCTGACTTAAGGTGGAGCAACCAAATATAAATGAATAAATATTGTACTAAACTGTAACACAAGTAATGAGTTGGAATTTGGATCAGTAGCTTACAGTAGTGCACAATCGTCGCTCATGTGAACGTTATTGTAGTTTTTCCGAAGCATTCACGAGTTCCTAACGTTATTATTAACCTCTAGGGCTAGGCATTGTCACAACACAGCAGCATAATAACTTTATAGGAAAACTACCACTACATTAGCCCTGCTCTTTTCTCATTATTGTCATTTCTTCATAGATAGACAGTTGATCAGTAATACCTGGAGAGTGTAGTCTCTCCTGTGCTGCTTGCTTCGTTAGTCTAGAGGTTTGGATCCGTCTCTCGCGCGCCTTGTATTCAAAATCAGTGCCGTTGGGAGCGGTTAGGAGTCTCGGGAGTGGGTCGGGGGGATCGGGTTTGGGCAATATTACCTGGCTGCATTCACTTGCAGTCGGACATTTGAAACTCGCGCTCGTAAATGTCTCTTAACAGCCAGAAATAAATGTTTAATTGGGCGCTGCCAACTGGGGTGGCAGCTGGGGTGGCAAGGCTTTTTTTTAGGGTGGCAGTTGCCACCCCATGCCACCCCGGTAGATCCGCCCCTGTCTCACAGTGCAAAAAGCAAGTTTGTTAGGCTATACATAAATTCCCTTGCAGTTACAACTGCTGCCCCGTCAAATGACACCTGTCCGGAAATGTGTAGCTCTTGTCTCGTGATACTATGGGTCACTGTGCCAAAACTACTGTTTGTTCTTTGGCAGTATCAAGGCGGCGTCAAAGGCCATTTAGTTACTTAGTGTGTGTGTGTGTGTGTGTGTGTGTGTGTGTGTGTGTGTGTGTGTGTGTGTGTGTGTGTGTGTGTAGGGAGGGTGGGTGGGGGGAGGGGGGTTCATGATTCTTAACCTGCCATTGGCCATTTATAAGTTTTGCATTTTGATTACATTTTTTTTCAAAATCTTTATAGTTGAAATACTGACATCTCTATTTTATTCTCAAAATGCAAAATCCCCAAAAAATACCTTAACACTTTTTTTTTTTTTTCACTCAATGTGGCCCTATGATAGGCTACTCTTTAGTACGCTTGTCACATCTGAGCTGGGGAAAGTGGAGTATCCATTATTTACAAAAGACAACATTTTTAGATTTTTTTTTATTGTATGTTGCCACATGGGGTGGGGGAAAACCATCAGATGTTTCATGATTCTAAATTTGTGCTAAAAGCAAATGTCTGCAAATAATATTTTTTTCTTACTTTCTTACCCCTTGAATGTCAAATAAATGATGTGAAATGAAGATTTTAATCTGAAGATGCTTTGCGGTATATTACTCACACCTTAAAATATTCAGTGATGTTGTTACATGATTATCAGTGTCAATATGAAGTAAAAGTATGTGGAGAAACCGGTTATCACACCAAACCCCTACCAGGAAATGATTCTTTAAAGCCGTTCTATGTGAGATGTGTGTGTGTGTGTGTGTGTGTGTGTGTGTGTGTGTGTGTGTGTGTGTGTGTGTGTGCGTGTGTGTGTGTGCGTGCGTGTGTGTGTGTGTGTGTGTGCGCGTGTGTGTGTGTAGAATATAGTAAAAAATAGTATTTAGTATAGTATTTTCTAATATTATTTTTCACTGGCATTCTGTCTGTACTGTCTGTCCCCTTATTCGCACCAGAATCACACAAGCCCGTAGGAAGTACATTGAAATCCGCAAATGTACTAAGTGACATGGCAGAGCAGTCAATAGAAAGACCACCACAACAACACCACACATGACTGTCTCATACTTTCGTAATACGGCTTTAAATATCTCAGAAAGCTGCTCTACGACGCGATTGCTTCCTGAACATTTTGGTCACGAAGTTGTAGGTCCCTTAGTCAATAAATCCCGCACCCAGACCCTGACAGTCTTTTGTGTGGAGGGATAGAACGAGGTGATTAAGTTATTTATTTATATCAATTGAGGGGTGCTCCTCATTTGCAATGAAAAATGAGTACATATAAGTAAGTATACAGTACGTACAGGTAGTGGATCGTGAGGAGATATTCACTGATTTTGACAAATTAAAAAAGCATTTTCCAGACATCTTGACCTTTAAATCTTCTCAGAAGAACACAAAGGGAGAAAAAAAAAGCATTCTCCGGAATCCTTGACTACACATTTAAATATAGAAAAACACAGAGGGGGGAGGGAAGGGAGAGGGGGCTGCTTTCCGTAACGACTGCTTCCTAAAAATGTTGGTCAGAAAAAGTTGTACAGTAGGCGGTTCTTTTAGTCAGCATAATCCAACCCCCAGACCATGACGTAAGGGTGTTTTTGGTTGGAACACTAGGAATAAAAGGTACAAATGACAAATAACAAATACACAAGCCATGACTCACTTAGACAAATATATAACGGATATACAAATGCACTAAGGCCTATGTACAGAAGAAAATACAAAATACAAATGCACTAAAAACTAGTCAGGGGACGGGCTGTAAAGGTCTGGTCAGGGTGTAATAAATAAGAGACAACATAAAAATCAGCTGTATTACTTTATGACTTTAAACCAGACCATGTCGTAAGGGTGTTTTGGTTGGAGGGTTAGAGTCAGGTGATTGAGAGCGCTACCATTTTATCTCTCACGGGTTTACGAGAGGTCAAACTAGGTCGGCTTTCGTTTTTTTTTCCTTTTCCATATTTCCAAACGTCGAGAACATTTACTCACTTCCTGATCGACCCACTTGCCTCCTTTGTGAGCATATTAGTTCACTGGCCGACACATATAATAAATAATACTAAATAATATAAGTGTTTAAGCAGATAAAACAACATTTTTCATTCAGAAAATTCAGTGCCGTTATCAAAAAGAACTCCACCCAACAGCTGTGTAAACGTTACGACTTAAACCAGACCATGACGTAAGGGTTACTAGAGGTCATGTGGGAGAGAGAGTGACACTTGCTTCATCTAGAATTGAGGAACTGTGTGTGTGTGTGTGTGTGTGTGTGTGTGTGTGTGTGTGTGTCAGCGTCCCGTCCCCAGACCATGACGTAAGGGTGTTTTGGTTGGAGGGTTAAATGAGCTGAGTCTCAGAGCTCCGCCTTTTCTCTCACGGTTATGAGAGGTCAAACTAGGTCAGCTTTCTATTTCTATTCACACACTTCGACAGCAGTTACTCACTTACCAGTCACTCACTTCCTCATCCGCCCACATTCCTTTCTCTAAACATAATATTATTCCACTGAGCTTTTTAAAACAACACATGGCCACGTTTAAACAAATCATTATGCAACTAAAAATCCAATTGCAACGTTATACAAATAACCACAAATATATCGACACTCATGGAAAGTGTGTGTGTGTGTGTGTGTGTGTGTGTGTGTGTGTGTGTGTGTGTGTGTGTTTGTATCAGTGTGTGTGTGTTTGTATCTGTGTGTGTATGTGTGTGTGTGTGTTTGTATCAGTGTGTGTGTGTGTGTGTTACAAGTATAAATACTAAATAATATAAGTGTTTAAGAAGACAAAACAACATTTTTCATTCAGTAAATGCAGCTTAACAGTTTTACTAAAACACGTTTTCTTAACCCCTTAATGTCCACTGTGGAATTTCATAACTTGCTTATATTACGTTTAGCTTTTTTAAACACATGGCCACGTTTTAAACAAATCATAATGCAACTAAGAATCACATAGACACTTTATACAAATGACCACAAGTATGTCAAGTGACAAGTGTCTTTTTTTTTTTTCAAGCTTTTTTTATTAGACAGTACAGAGTTGAAATGGGGAGAGAGAGAGAGAGAGAGAGAGAGAGAGAGGGGATGACCTGCAGTAAAGGTCCACGGGTCGGATTTGAACCCACGAACACTGCAACGAAGGCCGGAGCCAATATGGTACACGCTCTATCCACTACACCACCGGAGCGCCCCAAGTGACAAGTGTCTGGTGCTACAAGTATACATACTAAATAACATTAGTGTTAGAGAAGACAAAACACATTTTTTTTATTCAGTAAATTCAGTGCCCTGTTATGTAGGCTTTAGAATTCACCCCTATCAGCTGTGTCAACGTTATGACTGAAGAACCGTAAACCGTAGCATAGTTTATCCTTCCCTAGTCATAAGTGTGACTTCAACACTGCATGGCTGGTTAAGGTCATTGAACTGTGTGTGTGTGTGTGTGTGTGTGTGTGTGTGTGTGTGTGTGTGTGTGTGTGTGTGTGTGTGTGTGTGTGTAACACGGTCACTTGAATAAAGGAAGTTAAGTATTTCACAGTGCATTAACTCCACAGACCTGTGACAGAGTGAGTGTACTTCAGGTGAAAGCTTTTTTGTTTTCTCGTCACATCCTTCGTTGTAATCTGATACGATGGACAGACACGCTTAAACAAGCCGCCACCACGAGCAAATCATCACATTACAAGTCTGTCAAACAAGAGCCCTCAGGGGTATAACAGACAACAGCAGGGGTCAGTTACTGTGTGTGTGTGTGTGTGTGTGTGTGTGTGTGTGTGTGTGTGTGTGTGTGTGCGTGCGTGCGTGCCTGCGTGTGTGTCTGTGTGTCTGTGTGAAACTGAAAGCTTTGCCTACAAGAATCCACACTGTATAATATCGTAGGAGTAAGTTACTGAAAGGAGATACAGTATTATATCATTTTGACAACAATCACTGACTACACCTTTTTTTAGCTGGAAAAAGATGTGGTGCTATTTGAGGCAGCAGGAAGGTGTATGTGGGACTGAGTCAGACCTAACTGCAGTGTGAGTGTGTGTGTGTGTGTGTGTGTGTGTGTGTGTCTGTGTGTGTGTGTGTGTGTGACGTGTGTGTGTGTGTTCACAGTGATTTGTTTTTAAAATCCTTTCATCTTTGTTGATCTATTGTTCAGAGTCTAAAAGGATACGGGAGATAAAGACAGTAATGGTTTCCCCAGGGCGCGGTGAAAGCCTGCTTTCGTTTTTTGTTTTCGTTTTCCATTTCCACACGTTATCACCTCTTTGTGTGTGTGTGTGTGTGTGTGTGTGTGTGTGTGTGTGTGTGTGTGTGTGTGTGTGTGTGTGTGTGTGTGTGTGTGGAGTCAGCCTGTGTGTGTGTGTGTGTGTGTGGGATCAGTGAAATCAAAATGAGTGTCAGTAACACTCCATATCTACTTACAGCCCTTTATAGTGGGTTTAAACCTCTTAACATGTTGTCTGTAAACACTATGAGCTCTTAGTAACCACAGGGGAAGCCCTCTGGAGTGGTTGGTATTACTCTGAATGCTTCCGTGCCTAGAATCTTTTCATGGGTTGTCAGTTCTTGTGAACTCAATATCTCCAGAACGCCTTGAGGAATTTTCTTCAAACTTTGCACTAATGTCTACTGTAACTCAAAGATGAACTGAATAGATTTTAGAGGTCAAAGGTCAAAGGTTGCTGGGACCTCGTGTACAAAATCTTAATCAAACTATTCCTGTCTAGAAGGTGCTCTGAGGAACTTTCTGTGTGTTCATTCTAGCGCCCCCTTTGGACTAAAAGCGGTAGTGCTTTTACCACGCCAGCTGTTGTTCCTGGGTGAGCGTATATACCCATGACAAAGGCATTAAGAAAAACTATATAAAAAAAGCATTCTTTGCACTGAATGGTCTCGTTTGCTGTTACGTGTAATTTATGATCATCAGGGGAAAAATGAGACTGTTTCAGAAATATTTAAAAGTTCCTTGTAGCACCTTATAAAGAGCTGGACGGCTTATTTGAACAGTTTATTTGAACAAACCAAAGCTCAGTTAATCTTATCTCCACTTCACCTGAGCGGTTTATAAAGACACTTCTGTTCAACAACTGAGTTAAAGTGCAGTGTGTATATCTAAGGACACACTCACACTTGTTTACATTTAAGATTATAAAGAGCTTTTACTCACTGATTCATTGAACGCTGAAGTGTGTGTGTGTGTATTTAAGGACACACACACACACACTTGGCTCTATTGATCTGTGCCGTGCTTAAGGGGGATGCGCTCGCTCACTCACTCACTCACTCACTCACTCACTCACTCACTCACTCACTCACTCACACACACACACACACACACACACACACACAGTTGTGTTCCACTAACAACTCTGATTTTTGACTGTCGTTTATTCACAAAAATAAAAATGCCGATCGTTTGGAAGCGATGTTATAACTAGTAATGTGTCTGTCTGAGTTTACAACTTAACCTATTTTTTAGTTTTTTTTTAAGATTATTTTTTGTCATTTTCAAGCTTTATTGGACAGTACAGAGTTGAATTGGGGGGGAGGGAGGGAGGGAGCGAGCGAGAAAGAGAGAGAGAGAGAGAGAGAGAGAGAGAGAGAGAGAGAGAGAGAGAGATGACCTGCAGTAAAGGTCCACGGGTCGGATTTGAACCCGCGTCCACTGCAACGAAGGCCGGAGCCGATACGGTACGCGCTCTATCCACTACACCACCCTTAACTTGTTTTTTTTTTTGTTCTTTTTCTGCAGCTGTATTTCTGACGATGGTCGTTGCAGTTGAAGCAGCTCCTTCCACAGCTCTGCCGATCAAAGACCCACTAACACTAACATGCAGCGGGATCAAACATCCTAATGGATCAGGGACCTTCACCCTGTCTAGACCACCGGCCTCACAGAGCTGCACATACGGATTTGAAGACGAAAACGTAAGTCACTACACTAAAACTGATGTTCTATTTCTACTCATTCTTTTCTCTAATATATCTGGAACAAACTCCCAGAGAACTTGAGGTCTGCTGCAACCCTCAGCTCTTTTAAATCGAGTCTGAAGACTTTTCTGTTTCCATTTTAACCTGTACTTTTTATTTTATTTAAATGTTTTACTTCTTTTCATTCACTTTTAAATGTTTTATAATGTGTTTTATGTATTTTAATCTTGCCCCTGTAAAGCACTTCGAGTGGCCTTATGTCTGAATTGTGCTGTAGAAATAAACTTGCCTTGCCTTACAGAAGAGTACTAGAAGCTAAGTGAGAGAAAAAACTATTGTATTGTATTTCGAGAATAAACTGTACATTAAAAGGTGCTCCGAGGATCTTTCAGTGTGTGTTAATTCTAGCGCCCCCCTTTGGACTAAAAGCTGTAGTGTTTTTACCACGCCAGCTGTTGTTCCTGGGTGAGCGCATATATACCCATGACAAAGGCATTAAGAAAAACTATATAAAAATAGCATTCTTTTACACTAATGGTCCCGTTTGCTGTTACATGTCATTTATGATCATCAGAGGAAAAATGAGACTGTTTCAGAAATATTTAAAAAGTTCCTCGTAGCACCTTTAGCTAACCATGATATCTATAAGTAAATCATTTCACCTCTTCATCTGCAGTTTTTCAACTTGAGTGTTGTGTAGGCGTTGTGATCCTGCCGACTCATTATAGTTTTTAAAAATAGATCTGAAAAAAACTACTTCTCCATCGGTCTGCACATACAATGGTGCTGGAGTTATTGCAACATCACTGATGAGTACGTAGGCTGGGACTTTACCTTCCCCTTCTGCCATTCCTCTGATTGTGAAATTCTCCTACTCTCTGGAAACTCCCCAACACTCCCCTTAATGTTCTTCTAATTTTAGTTTTTTATAATATAAACAATGTGATGACTGTGCAAAAACCTGACCACTAAAGGAACGGTTTGTGCAAAGAAATGAACTTAAAGCTATAGTGTGTAACTTTTTCATATACATTTAAAGCTATTCTTACCTTTGTAGAGTTTTTACACTTATTTTAAATGACTTTAAAATGGTATAAATAAGGTTTTTACACTCTAAAATGCATGGTAGACCCACCAGGAATAAAAAGAAACAATTATTTCAGTCTCATAATATTAGGTGAAAACTACAACCAATCAAATCGTTCGGACCGAACGATTTAATTGGCCGACAGACCTGTCTGTTTGCCGTCTGCTTGTGTACCGCGCATTCGTGCACGCGCGTCCTCAACGAAAGGGTTTGTTTTGATTCCACGGCAGACAGTAGCCTAGCGAGTAGCGACCATTGTAGAAAAGGTTACAGTGTTGTTATTTCTTGTTATTTCTTACAGTGTGTTAAGCTGTGTTTTGTTTAGTGTTGGGCCGTGACGTCAGTCGGCCAGAGAGCCAGTTCAGTAAGTTTCCTTTCGCTTCTCCCTCGGTGAGATGTGTGTGAGCAAGTTGCCACAGTAAGCCATCATTCGTGTTTATCTGAGTGTAAATGTGAATCACCCGTGTGTGAGTATGTACATGTAGTCCCGATCGCTGTTATAAGTTATAGTTTGTGCATGTTATTAGCGGCTGCGATTCGCGAGTCGCAACAGCTGTTCAAACGTCTCCTCACGAGCGGAGTTTAAGCCTTTGTTCTTTTTCCGCGATCTATATGCGGCTGTGCCTGTGAAATAAGGAAAATAAAGAGCGGATAAAACCCTACTCCTCCTCTCCTAGTGTCATTATAAGCATAAGTGGTGTTCTGGCCGACATATCTGAAGTGAAACCAGTGATACAAGCAGATCAGCGCGGTACCGGTAGCCTACTACAGCCACCAGTTTCTTCAGCCACAATATAACTCACTTTGTGCACGGAGACAGTATTAAGCAAGTAAGTCTGCTTGTGTAGCCTAAATTAAGTTTCTTCAAAAACAAAACAAAAAAAACGGGGATAGGAATGAGGGGGTGGGGCTGCATTGGAGGAAGGCGGGATATTATGATTGTGCTGAAATGCTCAAACTCACATCCATCCGAACTGCTTTAAGGTTGGATACATTCAAGCCATTGCCAAAAGTTGAATAAGCCTGTTATCAGCTCCAAAAAACTCTCTCTGTATTTCTCAGTATGGCAGCGTTTACAAACTGGTGTCCCCCCCCCCTGACACTGGTGCAGGAGCTCAGAAAAATCCTCAAGAAGAGCCCAAGAAATGTTTCAGTTGTTGATTCTACTGCTAAGAAAAAAAAACCTGGACGTACAGCAGAAGGTATAAAATCCATGTGCCATCACTGAAGGCTTTACCTCATGTAGATGCACCGACAGTGTTGTTGTAATTACTCAGAATTCCTCATGAGAGGGGGGCGACAGAAGTTACACACTGTAGCTTTAAAGCAGTAAATTAAATGAGTGAATCTGTCTTTTCTGTGTTTGTTTTTCTAGAGAACTGCCATCACCTACGGCAAAGATGTTGGTGATCCTAAAACAACGAAAGTCCTGCATCTCACGGACCGGTCCATCACCCTGAAGGAGTTACCGGGCGTCCTGCGTTACTTGGAGGACTGTAACGGGGTAAATAACGTCGTCATGTCCAGAAGATAGGAGAGAGAGAGAGAGAGAGAGAGAGAGAGAGGGAGGAGAGAGAGAGAGAGAGAGAGAGAGAGAGAGAGAGAGAGAGAGAGAGAGATTTAAAAATAGATAAATAAAAGCCCTGAGTAGCACACTACCAATGAGTCCTATACACAAGGGAAAATATGGTCTTTGTAAAGTTTTAGCAGAAGCATATTTAATAAGATCAATTTAAGCCTCATTCGATGCCCTGTCTCCCCGCCACTGTGTGTGTGTGTGTGTGTGTGTGTGTGTGTGTGTGCGTGCGTGCGTGCGTGCGTGTGTGTGTGTGAATGGCTTAGTGAGAGGCAAATAAAGTAGTTAGATCAAAAATCCTTAGAATATAGTCACTAATATTTCATTCTTCTGCTGTCTCTTCCTTCCTTTAGAAACCTGTCGTGGCAAACTGCACTGGTGAGTTTGCTATTCAAATATTCAAACTAAACCAACCAGATTGTGCAGAGAACACTATGAATTAGAAACACCACAGTCAGATCTTTGTAAAGAAAATTCATATATATGTGCTAACACAACTATAGATATATACACAGATACATCGACAGCTGCTGCACTGACTTCCATTGTTTCTGTTCTTTAGTGCACAGCCCTCCGTTGGACCTAGTCCAGGGACCTACCACCGGTGAGTCACACTGTTTCCTATTACAACCACATTCACTGCTTGAGGTTTAAGATAACTGATCACAAGTTTATTAAAAAACAGTTTTGACAGAAACCACAGCTCAACCACAGGAAGCATGATACACACAACACAAATCACATACTCTTTCTTCTTACTACACTACATACTAAAGTACAGAAGAGTTTTAGGGCGCACTCACACTAGTGCCGTTTGCCTGTTCCGTGCTCAGCACGATTCAGCACGATCCCCCCCCCCCCTCCCCACTTCCCCCGCAGGCCCGTGCTCACACTGCTCGTGGCCTGGGCACACTTGCACCTTGCCTACGTCACCGTGCGCGTTTAGGATTTGGAGCTTAGTCTACTTGTAGGCTATACGACTGTTTGTGAATATTTTCATCCGGCTAAATTTGCATCAAATATTCCACTTCCACATTAGAGCAACGAGAATCCTTAAGCTATTGTTTTTTTTAAAAATGTAGCCTTGACGTAATAGGTCGCGGTGGACAGTCTCATAGGCTATGTGTACAGCACGCTGTTTATTATTAATATAACGGCCCGTCATCAGACCATAACTGGATGGTTTTATACACATCGATCGCTCCATCAAATCCAAGTCAGAACTTTTTGTATGGGCAGAGATCGTTTTTTTAAGTGTCTTTATAAAGTTTCTTGTTAAACCTTAGTGTAGGCTACTGTTTCCTTATCACCGGACCGCGGTGTGTTGTTTTGGGTGCGTCTCCACCGCCATGCGTAAAGGCAGTTATGACAGCTGACGGGAGGAAAAAGAAAAAAATCATCTGACGAACGTGAGTAAACACGAAAACCTTTTTGCTTTGCTTTCTGAGCCGACCTAATTAGCTCTCTCCCTCTTTTATTAGCCCACACCTAGGCTTACACACACGTTAATTCTCACACATTATAGCTACAAGTCCAAGTGGTGGGCAATTCTGGTGCCGACTAGTAAGGCAGCGGACGTTAACGGACAATGCATCCTTAATAAATTCACGTCAGGAACGCCGCCTGTGCGCTTGCTTGTGCGCGTGTCATCTCATTAGCATCTGTACTTTGGCCACGGCACACCTCTCCCAAGTGTGCCGTGGCCAAGGGGCTGTTCCGTGCTGGAATACAAGTTGGCGTGGTCACACTAGCCAAACGTTCTAGACTTTAGTATGCAAATGAGCTTTGGCACGGGGCCCCGGCCCTAGTGTGAGTGGCCCCTTAGTCTTTTTACTACACTACATACTAAAGTACAGAAGAGTTTTAGTCTTTTTACTACACTACATACTAAAGTACAGAAGAGTTTTAGTCTTTTTACTACACTACATACTGAAGTACAGAAGAGTTTTAGTCTTTTTACTACACTACATACTGAAGTACAGAAGAGTTTTAGTCTTTTTACTACACTACATACTAAAGTACAGAAGAGTTTTAGTCTTTTTACTACACTACATACTAAAGTACAGAAGAGTTTTAGTCTTTTTACTACACTACATACTAAAGTACAGAAGAGTTTTAGTCTTTTTACTACACTACATACTGAAGTACAGAAGAGTTTTAGTCTTTTTACTACACTACATACTGAAGTACAGAAGAGTTTTAGTCTTTTTACTACACTACATACTAAAGTACAGAAGAGTTTTAGTCTTTTTACTACACTACATACTAAAGTACAGAAGAGTTTTAGTCTTTTTACTACACTACATACTAAAGTACAGAAGAGTTTTAGTCTTTTTACTACACTACATACTAAAGTACAGAAGAGTTTTAGTCTTTTTACTACACTACATACTAAAGTACAGAAGAGTTTTAGTCTTTTTACTACACTACATACTAAAGTACAGAAGAGTTTTAGTCTTTTTAACACACTACATACTAAAGTACAGAAGAGTTTTAGTCTTTTTACTACACTACATACTAAAGTACAGAAGAGTTTTAGTCTTTTTACTACACTACATACTAAAGTACAGAAGAGTTTTAGTCTTTTTACTACATTACATACTAAAGTACAGAAGAGTTTTAGTCTTTTTACTACACTACATACTAAAGTACAGAAGAGTTTTAGTCTTTTTACTACACTACATACTAAAGAACAGAAGAGTTTTAGTCTTTTTACTACACTACATACTAAAGTACAGAAGAGTTTTAGTCTTTTTACTACACTACATACTAAAGTACAGAAGAGTTTTAGTCTTTTTACTACACTACATACTAAAGTACAGAAGAGTTTTAGTCTTTTTACTACACTACATACTGAAGTACAGAAGAGTTTTAGTCTTTTTACCACACTACATACTAAAGTACAGAAGAGTTTTAGTCTTTTTACTACACTACATACTAAAGTACAGAAGAGTTTTAGTCTTTTTACCACACTACATACTAAAGTACAGAAGAGTTTTAGGGCCACAGACAGGAGAGAGAAAAAAAAATCAGATAAGGAAGATTTTTTTTTCATTATGTTGAGAAATGTCAAGAATAAAGACGAACACTCCAAAATGCTATTGGAGTTAGTGGGGCATCTAGGTTTTTTCAGCGTATTACAATTGACCTGCATGTATTGGGACATACTAAATCTTTTTCTGGCATACTACAATTGTAGGGAAGTATGGGAGTTGGAACTCAGGGAGAGAGTAGGATGTTGAGTAATAGGATTCATTGAGCATAAGCCAAACCGCCTCCACAAACCACAACACTGGAACCTTTCCATTAGCTGCTACAATCTCACAGTGAAAGCCAACCCGACCTGTTAGAATAATTATTTTTACATTAAATTCCCTGGTTTTTCACAGACCCAAAGCGCTTTTACATTGTTTTGTACACATTCACCCATTCACACACACATTCATACACCAATAGCAGCAGCAGCAGCTACCACGCAGGGTGCAAGCTAACTATCAGGAGACATTTAGGGTTCAGTGTCTTAAATGTAATTTTGTTTCTTTGCAGAGAACACTACAGTCAACTCCACCAAGATATGTTTATCTGAGACTGTGTGTGTGGACCAGAATATAGTAGTTGGACTTGTAATCCTCGCTATCCTACTTCTAGCCGCTGGTTTCGGGGGGGTGTACCTTTGGAAGTGGTACAACAAGCGCCAGCGAACTGCAGAGGCGACTGCTTACACTGCTGTGAATGACGACATTAAGATTGGATCAGTTGGTAATGGTGTGCAACCAATTGAGGTATACGTTGACAAGGAAGGCAATACAGGTCCTTAGCAAGGCTGAGAAAAGTCCAGTTGCCTCATTGTTGTACATAGCAAAAGCAATACCAAAAAAAAAAATCAATTAAGCTTAAAATGATGCATCTATCGCCTTATATCTGTTAGTTTCTGTACGATTCATTTCTTAAGTTAAGTTAAGTTTTCTTATCTTTATATACGGTTTATATACTGTATATTTTATTTTATCTGTTTGTTTCAACATGTGTATGTCCTGGACTGTGTGAAACCAGGTCAAACTGTTTTAAAGGGTCTCGTTTTGTTTGGGGTTCAAAGCTCCATGATAGAATGCTGTCTCTCTATCAAGTTACATGCCATTGTACAGAAGCCATAGTAACTTCACTTGAATGCTAGAAGTTATCTCTCTGTCTCTGTCTGTTAGCCAGCTCGCTTGTAAAAGTAAAACACAACCGACTTTTTATTCTTGTTACGATAATGTCGATAACCGTTCTCTGAAAGTCATAAATGTCTTAAAAACTTGCAAAAAAAACTAAAACAAACGTTAACTCAAAAGCCATAAACACGTTGTATGTTCTGGTTGGGTGCTAGTTAAGAAAGCAAACTTCTAAAAATCCGTTCAGAGATTTCAATTTGAAACATCTCTTTGTGTACAAGCTCTCTCATTGACCTCTCCTGGAGATATCTACTCAAATCTGTCCATATTTGCCAAGAGAACATAGTGATGTGAGCTTCAACAGTTAGTTTCATATCCCTCAGGACTTCTTGAGGGAAGTTGAAGACTTTTTATGAGCATTTTTCGTCATTTGAAAAAAAAAATTATCGCGATGCTCAAAGGGTTGTTGAAAATATACTGCCAGTCTTTTTGCCTCCATAGTTAAATGGACCCACATGGCTGCAGTTATAAAAACCACAACTACTCATCTCCCAAACTATCAGCAAAAGAATCGGTTTCTGAATGGCACAGAAACTATAGTTATGAAATCTCGCAACGATACTTTTGTGTGTTGTGGTGAGATGTGTCTGTTTCTCGTAAAGGAGTTGGTCTCATTGAAGATTCGTGCCCTGGTACACCAAGCTGACCACAAAAAAAAAAAAAAAAAAAACGAAAAGCCGACGAAAATTCAACTTATTCGCTTAACACTTTGCATCGCCATCTTGGTAGTTTACTAAACGTTGACATGGCATTTTAGACTTCTAGTCCACTGGCAAAACCCAATAGAATATAGTTTTCTTTATTAGTCCAATTTACACAAGGCACATTGAAATTTGTGTTTTCGCATATCCTCTCTCAAGTTACCAGACATTTTGGAAGGGGGGGGGGGGGGGGGGTGGGTCTTCGCGCAGGGTAGAATAGACCAGAATAGAAATAGATTCATTTTTTTTAAATCACCACATAGTTAACGATTTTTTCACTTTTTTGCTGTCACTCAAATCCCTGAACAACTCATGACATATTCAGGTTAAAACACTCAGTTGGGTGTTCGACTATTTCGGCATTCAAATCGATTGGTGAGCTAAATTAAACAGGGAGGCAGTTTATTTGATCTGGCACAAGATTTAACGTTAATTTTCAACGCTTATTCACAAATATTACACAACCGCTCTACCGTCGTGTTTTTCTCTTTTATTTAAGGCACAGGAAAGCCACTGCAATCAGCTTTACTACAATTTTTGGTACATTTATTACTATTGGACATCGTTTTGTGGAGAATCTTTGATCCAAGCCGCTTCACACTCAGCATTGCACTCTCACCTAAAACCTTGGCAACACACACCCAAAGTTAACACACACACAGAAAGAGTCGAGGATAACAGAGGAACGGTTAGAGAGACATTCGGGCTAAGTTTACAAGACAACACTTGTGCTAAAAAACTGGAAAATATTTGTTTTAGGTTTTATAATAAGTTTCGCATTTAGACAAAAATAGTTTTAAGGCTGTAGTAAGCAGACAGGCTAATAGTTTAGGACATATCCTTTTCACAAAGTTTTTTCAATTAATTCCGCATTTAAGGCCACATTATTTTCAATACAACCGGAAAGTAAAAGATCCTAAATCGCTGTAGAAGGCATGACTGGCTAATACTGTAGTAACTGTTGATACTTTTTATTTTATTTTATACTTAATTATAGGATCAAAAATTTAATCTGACAGTAAATTACTTACATTGACAACATCCTACACTTTTTTTTTTTTTTTGTGGTGTTGATACATTCTAGGAGACATCCCATTCACATATTTTATTTTTTTTTAAATTACAATTTTGTTCAATAAAACTTTATCAACAACAATACATACACACAAATACAGACATTGTAGATAGATGTAATAGGACGGTTGGCTTGGTGTATCAGGGCTGCAGCTCCGTCGAACCCTTAACCCCAAAACGTCGCCAGTCTCCCGGATATATTTATATAAAAATATCTTGGAGGTCAAAAGGTCCTACTGAAATGGTTCACATTCAAATATGTCTTAACCGAAGAATGACCCATGGTTGACTCGAAGGGGGATGGAAAAATAATGGAAAGAAAAATGAATTCTTTCTCTGGTTTTCCGATTTTGTTCTGACTTGCTGATAGCAGTCAGAGCTCAATGCTTACGTATAATGCTGATAGTAAAATAATCTTCGACTGTGGAAGTTGGGAGAGTCATTAATAATGGTTAATAACTATTATAATATATTATACATGTATGAGTCAAATAGCACATGTATTGTATAGACAACTGTACACGTGTGATATTTAAAAGTGCTACGAGGACATTTTGGAATATTTCTGAAACAGTCTAATTTTTCCTCTGATGTTCATGAATTACATGTAACAGCAAATGAGACCATCAGTGCAAAGAATACTATTTTTATATAGTTTTTCTTAATGCCTTTGTCATGGGTATACGCTCACCCAGGAACAACAGCTGACGTAGTAGAAACACTACTGCTTTTAGTCCAAATGGGGTGCGGAAAGAAAGTTCCTCGTAGCACCGACTCAGATTATTGTACAGGCGTGAAGTTTGTACCGGGATGTTCACAAATTAAATTTTATGTTTAATGTGATATCTCTGGCCTTCAGGGACCCTAGAGGTTAAAGTTGCTAAAAGGAACTTTGAAATATACAATTTCTAGGCTATATAGTTTTTCTTGATGCCTTTGTCATGGTTACGCTCTCCCAGGAACAACAGCTGGTGTAGTAAAAAAAAATACCGCTTTTGTCTAAAAGGGGTTCTAGAATGAACAAAAACTAAAAGTTCCTAGGAGCACCTTCAAGACTATTTTTAAAGCTGTGCTATGGAATATTTTAATATTTCCAATTCAAAAAATGTTTTGTTTTGATATTATTTTTCCTCTGTTTTTCAGTCCAAAATAAACATTCCATTTGAATTTTTTTTCGGATGACTGTTTATGGCTTTCAAAAATATTCTCAGAGCTCAAGCCCTATAGCTGGATACAGTATTTTTGGGGCTGTTGCTTGGCAGTTGAAACTAGCTTAGTTTTGATTTCTCATAATAGCAGTTGGAAAATATACATACAGTATATATATGTGGCTCAGGTGGTTAAGCGGGTTGGCCAATGATCAAAGGGTTGGAGGTTCGATTCCCGCCCGGCCACCTGTGTCATGGTTGTTGTGTCCTTGGGCAAGACACTTCACCCACCTTGCCTTGTGTGAATGTGTATGATTGCTGTGTGTTTGAGGTGGTGGTCGGAGGGGCCGATGGCGCGGAATGGCAGCCTCGCTTCCGTCAGTCTGCCCCAGGGCAGCTGTGGCTACTATCGTAGTTTACCACCACCGGTATGACTGTGTGTGAACGATTTGAATCTGGAACCCTGTAAAGCGCTTTGAGTCAACAACATCGAAATAAAGCGCTATATAAATCCAATCAAAAAAAAATATATATATATACAGTAATGACCACTTTCTACCAGAGGGGGCGCCAGATATACTTCAAATGCACTCCAAATAGCAAAGTTACATAGTACAGCTTTAACTCTTCTTTTTTTGTCTTATTTCTTCATTTTGTTTGTTTTTAAATCACTCCTCTTGTATCTGTACTTCTGTATTTGGGTCTTATCTCATTTTATTGGTGTAAAAATATACTGCAATGTATGTCGCACATGTTTTTAAAAGAAATTCTAAATCATGTCCTGTCACTAACTACATTTCCAATAGCTGAAACTTGAAGCTAAAACAGGTTGTAATGTTTAGTGCCTTTTTAACATGACTGTCACGTCTCATTGTATGTTATCACAATGCAGAAATATTGATTAATGCAGATTTTAAGACAATGAACTACTGCCAAGGTTATCATAAAATGTGCTGTATTTTCATATTTATTCATGGTGCCTTTTCAGAATTTGTACTTGACTTATTTAGAACGATTTGAGACACATTTTTTGTCTTATTTGTTTTGTCTTTAAGACCTAAGTGACCTTTTCTTTCCTTTCTAATCATGTTAAAGATAATTATTATTTGTGCTTCATTTAAGGGGCTTGCTTGCTTTTAGGGGTATGGTAAAAAAAAAGTGTGGTTTTTGTTTTGGCTATTAACAAAAATCTACGCCAGCTATTAATGGCGATGAATTATAATCATTCAGTTAATCCATATTGCTTTGTATGATTTCTGATTATCGTTTGTGCCAAATAAAGTGGGTTAAAAATTAAAATGGCTGTCTGTGTGTGGTTTCTTTTCTAAAAGTAAAAAAAATCTACATTTAAGAGTGCACTGATGTTAAAGTTCTTCATCTCGTTTTGAGAACACACAATGCAGATGTGTTTCAATGTCTACAGCAAGTTATAACCTTAACCTTTGGTGGATTAAAGACTTGCTATTGGATATTTTAGGCAGGTATTGTATCCAGGTAAAAATGTTGGTAACGTTTCTGTGTTTTTTCCTTAACCAGAGCTGAATAGTTTACTTCTTAACAGGGTATGTTTTCTTTCGTAGCATTATTTTGGTTGTTCCCCCAGACCTCCACACAGTAAACAATCTTCTTACTCATAGACACATTTAAAACTGTGAAACTTCTGCTACTGACGTGATCGCAATAAACTCAGAAAGGGAACTAAAGACATGTTGCTAAATATATTATCAACCACATTAGACCTTTACAAAAATCTCAGTCACGGTTAACTTTCCTTTATCGTATTTTATTGTCATTTTAAGATGTTGTTGAAAAAAACGACATAATTTAACCCTTCACTAATGTTGACAGTACAAATTATGAGACAAAGTTGATAAGTGTTGCTGAGACAAGTACACTTAAGGGGTTAAAAATGACAGAGAACAGGGGGCACTCATGATGTAGTGGTTAGACGCCCCCGGCCCCCAAAAAGTCCTCTTTACAGCAGACCCGGTTTAGAATCCAGCCCGGGTCGTTCTCTGCATGTCTGTCTGTCTGTCTGTCTGTCTGTCCTCTTCACAGCAGACCTGGGTTACAATCCAGCCCGGGTCGTTCTCTGCATGTCATTCCCCTCTCTGACACATTTCATCTCCATCTCTACAAAACTAAAACTAAAAAATAGCATTTTTTTACAGTGCAAATCAGCAACGTTAGAAAAGCAAAAAGACAAGCATTACATTACATGTAGTTGAGTTAAGACGGTTTTGTACAAACTGGATCCAGGCAGATAGCTTTAAGGGTCTTGCCTAAGGATCTTCACTAGGCTTTCCCCATTCCCGTACCAAGAAAGGACTGAAAAAAGAACTGAGGGTTGCAGCAGACCTCAAGTTTTCTGGGAGTTTGTTACAGATTTTTGGTGCATAATTATAACTAAAAGCTGCTTCTCCTTGTTTAGTCCTAACTCTGGGGACTGTAAGTAGACCTGTCTGTCTGTCTGTCTGTCTGTCTGTCTGTCTCCTTGTTTAGTCCTAACTCTTGGGACTGTAAGTAGACCTGTCCCAGACGACCTAAGGGCTCTGGACGGTTCATAACGTATCAGCATATCAGTAATGTATTTTGGCCCTAAATCATTTAGTGCTTTATAAACCAACATCAGTATTTTGAAATCAATTCTTTGAGTGACTGGAAGCCAGTGTAAAGACCTCAGAACTGGGGTAATGTGATCCACTTTTTTGGTCCTAGTGAGGACTCGAGCAGCAGCGTTCTGAATTAGCTGAAGCTGTCTGATAGATTTTTTTGGAAGGCCAGCAAGGACACTGTTACAGTAGTCAAGTTAATCCAATGTTCAGCATAACAACATCTTACTTCTGCCAGTATGGCCTTGGTATGACTGATGTTGGCATTTCATTTAATTTTAAGGGGAATTAAAACTTAATATCAAATTGAGGCCTTTAAAAGAATTGTCTTTCACTAACAAAGTATTGATTTCCTTTACAAAGATCTTACATTTTTTGATTGTCCTTTTAAATTTTTTGGAGATGGGTTGTTATGTGACAAATAAGCACTTTTTGATTTTGTTATTAAGAGTATACACACGTATACACACACACACACACACACACACACACACACACACACACACTTCTCAAAGCGAATGTTACAGTGTATCAGAGTTAGTAAAAAAAAAACGGGGAATTTATAATAAATGTTCCTCGTTAAAACTAGCTTAAAATGCGTCTTGTTTTAATTATATCCTTACATCTTTTGCCAGTATGGCCTTCACTAGATGTTAGCATTTTATATGGTACTTTTACCCTTGTACTCTTGTACTCTTTACAGAATGATTCAAGTAGTTTCAGTGTGTGCTACATACAGTTTGCCCTGAGACGAGCTTTTCAAACAATAACACACAAGTGCAAATCTTAGAATGTAGAAAAATAGTTTGGGAGCCTCTAGACATGTGATTTCTAATTGGATGAATATTTGCCATCAGATCTAGAAAAATATTATCAATGATGTATTATTTTTAAAATTTATTTTTACATGTACATTCCTTGGTTTGTTAAAGTCTCTACGAGGAACTTTTAAATATTTCTGAAACAGTCTAATTTTTCCTCTGATGATCATAAATTACATGTCACAGCAAACGAGACCATCAGTGCAAAGAATGCTATTTTTATATAGTTTTTCTAAATGCCTTTGTCATGGGTATACGCTCACCCAGGAACAACAGCTGGCGTGGTAAAAACACTACCGCTTTTGTCCAAAGGGGGGCGCTAGAATTAACACAAACTGGAAGTTCCTCGGAGCAGCTTTAAACATATAAAAAGTTGTTTCTTTTTTTATATGTATTTTTCAATTTCTAAAATATTTGGTGAACCTATTGAGAACCGTAATTGCGTCTAGTTTATGACTGAACGGCCAAAGGCAAATTCTCAAGGCTCAAATTCTCAAGTCGAGGCTTTTCAATGGTTCCCGTTCTTCTTGATGACATCCACAACGACGTCATTGAGGGGCATTTCTTCATCTTCTCCTGTCTGGTTCTCTTCTCTGTGGACAGAATTCAATTGTGTAAGTGTTTCTATGGAGATATATGTATAATGGTAAAACAT